>CM050220.1:23765923-23803423 GCA_027475355.1 Coilia nasus | reverse complement strand
AAGCTGTCTTTTCGGCATGACTGTTGAAATACAGGGTTGCCAAAGCACAAAGAACAGATGAACATCACATTCATTTGTAAAATAGCAATAAAAACATTTAGGGACGAAGAGAAAGGAAAGGGGGTGGGGGTGGGATGCACAGTAGCATGAAACATTGTTTTACATGCATAGCACACACACAGACACAACTAATAAATCTGTCGCTCTTTCTCTTTCTCTTTCTCTCTCTCTCTCTGTCTGTTTGTTGGTCTGTCTGTCTGTCTGTCTCTCTCCCTCTCTGTCTGTGTGTTATTATTTGTGTGTGGTATGTGTGTGAGAGAATTTGTTTACTGACAATAGCAGACTAGTATCGCCTGTGAAGTCCCATGTGGGAATTCCCTGTTGCAGTGGGGCAAGGGTCACTGTCCTCCATCTCTGCCTCAATGAATTAACATCCTCATAAGTCAACATATAGGTTAGATTACCACTGTTACCGTCTGTCTCAGGATGACTTGTGTCATTTATCTTGCCATCCTATGTATTTCCATTTTAACTGTCTGTAATGTACATGAGAACCCTAATCCCTAATGGCATAAATAAAGTCTCATGAAGTTTTGCATTTGTGTAACTTTTATGTGAAGTGTTGTGAGATGAAATAAGAACACTATTACGATTAGATACTTCCCACAATCTGTTTGCATCAAGCCTATTTAATGTGGGAAAAGAACAGCATTTGACACCAGTGGTGGGATATGCTGTGTATATCTTACATTAGCAATTGTAAAAAAGGCAAGTAAACAGAGTTTTGCTATTTAAAGAGGTGTGTAAGTGGAATTTACAAGCATTTGCCTTTCACACCAGTATTTGACACCTACTGATATCAGATATCAGTGCTAGTTTAGCCCCAAACAACAGCTATCACAGAATTACATCACTGTGCAGCATCACACATTCTTGCTTGTGGTTTTTTTTGTGCAATCTCAATATTCAATATTCTGTCTCTGGCTTCCATACCTACAGGGAAATTACTTGGGAATGATTCATTTCAATCCATATTCTTCTCCAAAGAAACTGACACAGTGGACACCGCCCAGTTGATTTATCTAGGCATGAGCACAAATCTGCTACACATCAACACAGTAGAGTCAGAGTGTATCTCCATGACAACTGGTCTGCTGTTGTTTGACTTACCGAAATAGCAGAGGGAGAGGAGTAGGACAGCCCAGCACAGGAGCCTGACGTTGCCACCAACAGCCATCACTGACGTGGGGAGAAGAAGCAAGGTGTTTACGGGTGAAGATGCCTGCCTCCAGAACGGTGTCTGCCTGTCTCCTCTTGGGTATCCACCCTCAGCCTCTGCACTGGCACACACAGACTGGTGTCCTGCCTGTCCATTCTGCAGGACTTATAATGCCCTCTGCAGTTTCACTATCACTAACAGCCCCAGTCCCCGTCCCTCCCCTCGCTTGGCTCGCCAGTCGCCACTGAGTGCAGGACTGCTTGCTTGCTCTCAGGATGCCTATGAGTTTCAGAGAACACAAGATACTTGTGCACCCAGAAAAGAGTAACTTTGACGATTCAAAGGAAAACTGTTTTATAACCAAAGATACTTTTATTATAAAAATGGATCACATAGCATATCTTAATATGAGACATTCAACACAGGTAACTGACAAATGAAAGCATATAACATAAAAATAAACAACATAAAAAATATGACAACATAAACTGAGTGAACAGAAAAAAAAGCAAAGAGTAAGAACTGTTGAAATGTAGACTGCCATAATTTCATACCTAAAAGAAATATTGCTATATTTTACAGAGAATTAATTCGTATTCTTCCAAAACCTGTAAGTAATACACCAGACACAAATATCGTAATATATTTGTGTGATATGAACATACTAAGAAACACTTAGAAAAGAATATTCACCCAATATTCATTCAATATTGTCACTATACATGTGTACAATGAAATTAAAACCACCTCCTTCTCCAGTGCAAACAAAGCTGTATTCATTTTTTAACTTGTGACAGTACATTAAAAACATGCAAAAGTGGACATTTCAAGAGGGAGTCATAGTGTGAAACAAATGCATTTAAATTTTCAATGCCGTGAAGGTGTGCCAAGTGTTCCTTAATGGCATGGTTGAGGTGCAGGGCTTCCACAGAGAGCCCTTGACACCTGAAACCAACCCTCTGGCCTTCCTCCTCTCCCAGAAAACACACTCGCCGTAAGCCTGTGGGCCACAAAAGAGGAAGAGAGACGCTTAGTGTGGTTATGAGTGAAGGGTGACAGAGAATGCACTCCTCTGCTGAAAAACCATAAAAATGGAAAAACATACAGTGACTTCTGTAAACGAGACTAATGGTGATACAACAAACAACTATGGGAAAAAATAAAAGGAGATCTGTGGTGCTTCAACCACTGAAAGAGACTATGTGTCTGCAGTTACATGCATGAAAACAGATGGGGAAAGGCTCTGGGCCACTTGAAGCACTGTAGACACATTTCCAGTGCAAAAGTGGATACCTTTTTAATGCTTGTCCAGGTGAGCTATAAGTTTCTGCACCCATTCGCTTTGCTCAGGAGGGGGAGCGCACACATTTTTTCCTTTCTTGGTGGTAAATCTGCACAAGAGAGATGGTAAATTTTTACACATAGCACTGATGCGAAACAACAACACATGGTAAAATCACTGATGAATGATTGATGAATGTTAAGTTGCAATGCAATCGAATAACTAAATCATTCAGGTGTTAGCCATAGTGTTAAAGTGTGGGGTTGTTTTCTCTCCCCAGAGTGTTTTACAATGATTTAAAGTGAGACTTACATGGTGGCCTTGATGTTGCACCCTGGATCAGACAGTTTATATGAGGATGCCAGTCTGCGTGGGAGTAGCTGAGGATTGACGGACAGACAGCAATCCAATGCTTGGTCTCCTAGAATAATAGCATGGCATAAGGGAAACAGAAAAAAAACATATTAGCACACTGGCTATAACACAGATCCAGACCATATGGCTGTTTTAAAATACACAGACCAACACTGGGCCCATTTATCGGAAATCAGCTGCTTTGTGGAGCAGTGCGAATCCCTAGCACTTGACCTTAGGTCACAAATGTCCCATACGACTGGTGTCTCGCAAGACTATTCAGCAGAAGCTACACTACCACAATCACAGTCAATGTCACAGTCTCTCACAGTCTCTCTGTCTGGCTGCTGTGTGTGTGTGTGTTTGCTTGAAGGGTGCCTCTTTTAGAATGCATGTCAGAGTCCCTTGAAAACCACTGTACAAAAATCTTTCCTGATGCATGGCATACAAAAAATCTGTAATTAAAAACTAAACGCAGACATGGGGACTCATGGCGGAGTTTCATTGTTCCTGTACACAACATTGGCCATGTTGTCACTGTCACCCGGCACTGCTGGGTGCTGGCCCCAGATAAGAGATTACCGTACTGTTAGCTGACACTTCCACGGCAGAGAGCAGAACAAATCAAAGTTCTCTGTTTCTGTTTTGTGTTTACTTTTTGCACACTTGTATAGCTCTGGCTCTCTGGGACAGCTTCTTGCAAACCACCTGACTTGTTTAGCCTGAAAATTCCCCGTGCTTGGACTGGAGCCGCAGTATCATTGACATTGCCACCCTTAACCTTACTCAAAATAAATCATCACAGAGCCCCCAGCTTCATAAGGACAGGCTAACAACCAGTTGTTATAGCTCAGTCAGTTTTGGGCCCTATAAAAAATAAAATTTTGGGCCCCTGTCCCATTATTAATGATTACTGTTTTCATTATTAATTATTACTGGTCTCCCTGTCGATGCTAGGGCCTTAAAATTGCACAACTATATGCCCCCACTTGGCAATGCCGCTGGTAGCTAGCCATGCAGAAAAAAAGAACAAATAAAAAATCCAATGCAAATACCTGTAACTGTTTTAAAGATGCAAGATCGCAAGATTTTCATTTTACCTGCAGCAAGGGTCCAGTAGAGGGATGCAGCGACGACAAGAAGAAGTGCGATGCGAGTCATTGTTCTTCCAGGTGTAAGGTGTGCAGAGATGTCTGAGAATGGATGGATTGAGATGCTCTCTCAGGAGATGTGCAGAAAAGGGAGAGTGATTGCATGAGCAGGTGTAACTGTATATATACAGTAGCAGCAAGCCGCAGCACACCTGTCATGGTCAGTTTCACTTTCACATTGAGCCTGCTCTCTTGTCCTGACAAGTCTTTCTTCAAACTCTTCATCAGCCCACATGTTCCCGTCACCATTCACCTCTACTCTCTATTCCTCTCCATCACTTCAGCCTGAAGGGATTTTCTCACATGTAAAATGATTACGATAAAAATTATAACGACTCTTCCCGAAAGAGGAATCTTGGAGAGCTAGTATGTGCGCTGATGCCAGAGATACTGAGAGTTGCAAGTCCCTGGCAACAACATAGCATTTGATTATGTCTAGTGATCCCTGGCATTGTTCTTTAATTAATACTTTAAAATACAGTACATCATAGTGCACAAAACTACCCATCCATTCACAGTGGGTTGCAGAGCAACACCACAATGCGATTTTAGTTTTTAGGTTTAGCAATATCATCTCTTCAGACATCATTTCTATGTTTGTCTGAAAGTGAAAGGCCAATAAATTGGAGCTGAGAATAAAAAGAATCATTGTGGCCAAATCTGCAGGGTCACAGGCGATGGGGGCTGACTTTTCTGTGTGAACAAAACGAGTCGAGAGAGGATAAAAAGAGTCAAATTTCACAATTTAGAGATTGAGGTGTAATTTGTGTATTGAGGTGTAATTGAGAATAATTTGTTTGTGTCAGATAGTCATTGAAGAGTCAGTTGTGATCTAAAAAACATTATATGTGTCTGTATGTACATAAAGTATGTAAAGTGTGTGTTTATATGCGTGCGTGCGTGCGTGCGTGCGTGCGTGCGTGCGTGTGTGTGTGCTTGCCGGGACACCCTGGGCTACTGGATGTAAATGTAAAGATTAGCCAAAATTCTTTTAAATGAAAAAGGTGACAGAGTGGACTATAGACTATAGTCGATGTAGAAATTAGACATGCATTAGAAAGCACAGTGAAATAAATGAGCTTAACAACCTAGCACAATTATTTTGCCTATAAAACACTCTAGGCTCAAGCCCCAGCAAAATTAGATGCCAATGGCTGTGTGTAACTGTATATGTATATACAGTAGCAGCAAGCAGCAGCACATCTTTCATCATCAGTTTCACTTTTACCCTGCTCTCTTGTCCTGACAAGTCTTTCTTCAAACTCCTCATCAGCCCACACATTCCCGTCACCATTCACCTCTACTCTCTATTTCTCTCCATCACTTCAGCCTGGAGGGATTTGCTCACGTGTAAGGGGATTTTAATAATAACGCCCCTTCCCGAAAAAGAGAAATTTGGAGAGATGGTATGTGCGCTGATGCCAGAGATATTGGCAGTTGTAAGTCCCTGGGAACAACATAGCATTTCATCGTGTCCGGCGACAACTGTACAATTATTTTGCCTAGCCATGAAACACTCTAAACTCAAGCCTCAGCAAAAATCAGATGGCAATGCCTGTGTGTAGGAGAGAAAGAGCCTGTGTGGGTGATGTGAGTGCCCATGCGGTAGTGGAGCTTTGCGGTAAAGAATAAGAATAAGCCCACTGTGCACAGACAGTAAGGGACATGAGGGGGGTTGGAATGAAAGTGGTTCTCTGTGTCATCTAAGGGAATCCCCCTGTTGAAACATTGGGGGACAATGGGCATTAGGGGCCTTGCTGAAGAGCACTTTAGTCATGGAGAGAGAGAGAAAGTGGAAAAGAGTAATGGTCATTCACTCCTCTCTGATGGTGTGGGGAATTGAACCCATGACCTTCTGGTTGTGAGTCCAAGTCTTTAACTTCTGACCTTGACTGCCAATGGCCATTAAATGTGCAAAAACTGATGAGAAACTAAGAATTCTCAATATTTATCTCAACAGTGGAAAATGACTAAACACATGCTGGTGGTCCTGCTGATCAGTGTTTTCAATGAAAGTACAATTTTAAGGCAAGGCAAGTTTATTTGTATAGCGCATTTCATACACAATGGCAATTCAATGTGCTTCACAAAAATAAAAGCAAAGGACAATATGTAAAAGCATAATGGATAAGGTAAGTGTAGAAGCATAAAAGCATAAAAGTAAAATCAGTGTGTGGTAGATAAAAGATATAAAACATAAAAACACACAAAATATGTATAAAATTAATATAAATCATTAACAGAAAGCATCTCAAAACAGTTTGGTCTCAAGTCTAGATTTGAAACTGCCAACAGTAGGAGCATTTTTAATGTCTTCTGGGAGTTGGTTCCAGAGCTTTATAGCATAGCAGCTGAAAGCTGCTTCACCACATTTTGTTCTAACAGCAGGTTCTACCAACAGATTTTTCTGATGTGATCTCAGAGACCTAGTTGGTGCATATAACTGAAACATATCCAGTAGGTAACTGGGTCCCATTCCATTTAATGATTTAAACACAAGAAGCAATGCCTTAAAGTCAATTCTATAACTTACTGGGAGCCAGTGCAGGGACCTTAAAACTGGAGTAATGTGGTCAGATCTTTTTGTTCTTGTAAGAACCCTTGCTGCTGCATTTTGGATCAGTTGAAGCTGTTTGATAGTCTTTTTAGAAAGGGCGGTGAAAAGGCCATTACAGTAATCAACCCTACTGGAAATAAAGGCATGTACAAGTTTTTCTAGATCTTGTTTTGACATAAGACCTCTACGTTTAGCTATGTTTTTTAGGTGATAGTGTCCAAACAGGTCGATTGTACTACCTTTTCTCCTATTCTTCCTGCTGGTTCGTGTTCCTCAATCGACTTGTTTGGACTTTCATCATGGCGGCGACGAGAAACTACAGCAAGGTACTGCCTGTCAAAACTATTTTATTAATAAATGTTGTGTACACTTACAAAGTTATCAGTGCCTCGTTTTTAATGTCAGGACCTGTGTTGTACTACCGATGGAGTGTGGAGTTTCTTCGAGCTGTTTTAAAGGTTTAAAAATAGCGTAGTCGTCATGCTTCGTCTGTGGGCACCTACCACTTCCATTGTTAGCCTTCTGGGACAAACGATAAAAAATAGTTAAACTCTGAATGCAACAGGCTAAATCAAATGTGCTCCCCAGTATGATGTTTTAACATGTCAATTTTCATTTTCACCTCAGTTCTCCTTTAAGTTCTGAATGCAACTGGCTAACTCAATTTTGCTCCTCAGCAAACATACCAACTCGGTATGATGTTGCCAATTTTCATCTTACACCGAAGTTCTGCTTTAACTTACCAGAGTGTGAAACTGAGAAAAATGACTTTTTAAAATCCTCCGCTTGTATGTGTTTTCAGCATTATGGCAAGGACAGCATTTTATTTTTCCAAAAAAAACAAAAAAACAACAACAACAAAATTGACTCAAGATATTTGATAAAATACTCGTCATGTAAGGCATATGTAACCATGAAATCCTAATAGGTGCACAGGGCTTTAACACACCATATCAGTAGAATGGATAAGCAATTTTCATCTTACACCAAAGTTCTGCTTTAACTTACCAGAGTGTGAAACTGAGAAAAATGACTTTTTAAAATCCTCCGCTTGTATGTGTTTTCAGCATTATGGCAAGGACAGCATTTTATTTTTCCAAAAAAAAAAAAAAAACAACAACAACAAAATTGACTCAAGATATTTGATAAAATACTCGTCATGTAAGGCATATGTAACCATGAAATCCTAATAGGTGCACAGGGCTTTAACACACTATATCAGTAGAATAGATAAGCGACTTGAAAGCTAGTTATTTTATTATCCAGCATTTTGAAGGTGTATTGTAGTTAAAGGTGAAATACTCTTTGAAGTGGCCTCCAATACATTAACAGGTAAAAAAGAAAAGATTGACTGAGGCCCTGTGCAGTTCATTTGTTTATCTCTTACACACCTAGTCGTTGTAGACGAGGCCCAAGCACACTTTTTTGTTCATAACCTTTATACGCTTCCAAATGCTTTGTGAAGAGGGAGTGCCATTCGGGGGAAACACGCCCAAGCCAGACAGCCAGACGCAGAGGCAAATACCAACAAACAAACAATGTGGTGGTTGTTTGAGCCAATGGAAAGCACCGGATGGGCCCACTGATAACCCGTGAAGTCGCATCACAGGAAATCAGACACATTTCTCCTCTTTACTGGCCCTGCCATGAACTCTCATCCATGAGGCCCCCTGGCCTAGGAGGTGACAGGAAACTTGGATGCTAGTCAGGCATCTGCGCTTCCTGCCCCTGTCACAGTGTGAGGTCCAAGGACGGGAAATAGAAAGTGATGGATTTTTTAGAAAGTTGTGGATTTTCATGGTTTATGTCAGTTTCACAGCAGTTATTCATCTGCAGAGTCCCACGGGGGACATGCTGTTTCGTTTCATCCTTTTGTGCAAAATCCATTTCTTCAGAGAATTCATCAAGATTGCAGGGCAGTCCTAATGCTCATTTACCATAAAGCCAGTCCAACTGTTATTGCCATATCATTAAATGTTGCAAAAGGTGTCTCTCTCCCACCCTTTTCTCATAGGGCCTGTGGTAATTATGACATCACCTAAAGGGAGAAATTTAAGGGTTGAAACTTTCCCCCTCAGGGCTCTGTTGATGTCAATTCAGAATGAACTCAACTCAACTCAACTCAGCTCAACTGTTATATATAAATATAAACACGGTATCAAATAATAAAGTGGAAAAAGTGATTCTCATTACTTTGGAAGTCAGGCAGGTATTTGATTATCTTTTCTTTCTTTTTTATGTCATGAAATTCACAGTAACTGCGAGAAGTTTGTTTAACATTTCATCATCACATTCTTTTTTTAAAAAATGTGTTTATTGATTTTCCAAGGTATTCAAAACATAACATCCAACATGTTGGCATCATCACATTCTTGAGCACAATGCTCATGGTATCTTCATATCTGACAACTTTAGAGGAAAATGATATATATTTTCACCAATACATGAATACATTTCAACACTTCAAAACCTTTTCCACCTGCCTATAATCGTTATGGTGTGAACAAGTCTCTACAGGTCTTAGGTTACACGACTGCCTGGAAATTGTAGTTAACTTTCGGTTTCTTGAAGGCTTCTATAGTTTCAATTCCCCAATCCCACAATTGCAGGGAGACTAGTGAGCAGAGACCAGAAGTAAACAAAATCATACTTTCCTAAAGCAGTCAGTGCTTTTTTGTTCTCATAACACCTCTTGCCTGTTGATTTTGTGATATGATAAATCCATCACGGTGTGTGTGTGTGTGTGTGTGTGTAGAGATGTAACATTTGTCTGAAGTGTTATTGTGATAATGCACATAATATGTGGACATAAGGCAAAATTAGTTCAGCCATGGCAGATTACTTTAAATGTTACATTACTTTCCCTCCCATTTGTGTTAGTGCAACAACACTGTACAACTTTTACTATTTTGCTAGTATTCTAAGCGACCAAATATCATATAAATTATTCTACTTTGTTGATGCACCCACACACACATGCACGCAGACACAGTGTAATCTCTCTCTCTCTCTCTCTTTCTCTCTTACACACATACACATTAAAAGCTGTAGCTCAAGACTGCCCTCCTGTGGTCATGATTGGTTTCATAAGGCACCAAGCACTCACCACTTCTTCCTATTTACTCATCTCTGCTGGGTAGGCACTGATATGATTACCTGGAACTGACCTGTCGGATTCAAACTGCCGTCTGTTCATTGGTCTTAGTCTTTTTGGAACCAATCTGTTTTCTTCAGGTGTCTTTCCAAGCACAATGCATATCAGTCAAAAACATGCAAGTCCTTTGGCATTTTGGCTGTCATGTGCATTCTTATTTTAACTTAAAGTAAAACATCAACCTCAACCATAATTTATTCATGGGAAATTGACTGACTACTAAGCTAAGCTCTTCATCAAAGCTCTGAGTTTACCATTACCCACAAAAAATGAAATAACGAGCAATAACAAAACACATACATGTGAAATAACAACAACAATAATAATCATCATCATCATCATCATCATCATCACCATCATAACTATTGTAACTACAATATTATTATTATTATTATTATTATTATTACTACTATTGTTATTATTATTATTATTTTGGTTATTATTGTTGTTGTTATTAAGAAGTCAGTTAAAAACAGAATGTTGTCTGTTAAAGCCTTCAATTATGACATAAGCTGGTCAAATTGCAATACATATAGTAGTTTGTTTCCTTAGCTGGGGCAAAATATGAAAGGCTATTTTACCAACTCCCTGTTTTAATTGAGGGCTTTTATGGATATAAGGCAATGTGTTATGATAATGTTTAATTTTCAAAGGTAAGTAACATAAGGAGGCAATGTACCGTGCAATAATATAAATAAGGAAGGGACATTCCTCCATCTCATTCCTTCTGTCATAAAGAGAAGACCACCTCACTCCCTGATAAAGTTTAAAATAATGAGTTTAAAACCATCGCCAGTGATCAGTCTTAAAGCACTGGTAAACTTTATCAGGTGATTTCATGGTGGAAGAGGCCGTGTGCATGTACAAAATACCACCAGGACTAACATTATATTTGACACAAACATGCCAGTTGTTAAGTAGTAGACTGATCAACAAAGGTGCTAAATCAATAAACTACACAAACAGCTGCACAATGTTTCTAGCAGTAGTAATATCATTAGCTATATTTCTAGCAGTAGCTATATCATTTAACTGGAATGGTGCTATGGCCAGCTGAAAGACATGAAACTGCATTGAAAGAAAGCTTCCAAAAACATTGATTTTATTTAAGTAAGTAAGAGTAAGCAAAATGAATGCAGTGCCATTAGGATAAGTGTGGTAAGAACCGAAATTGTATATAATATTGTATTCATATCTATTATAAAAACAATGAAATTGAAATTGTGAATATGGTAGACAGGCCCGCTGGCAGTCTTGGCTGGGCCCGGGACTGATAATTTGATAACCCCACCCCCCATATTCCATAATGTAAGGATGGACCAGTTCTGGGTCTTCCCCTTTCCTAGGACCCGGGCAAAGAGACCCGTTTGCCCCCCTATCGGCGGGCCTGATGGTAGATATGAAAAGTTAGATGTAATGCAAAAAGAGAGAGGAGACTTTTGCTCCAAACAGGCCAATTAGGGCAACCAGCAGCACCCGCTTGCCCGCCCCACCTACGAGATAATGAGAGCTAGAGAGACACACACTAGCACACTACACAGGCGTGGCTGTGACAGCTACAAATGATTTGAACATCTATGTTAGATCAGATTACTACTACTTTTTGTTTGGATCAAGAAGTTTCTTTCGCTACGTATACATCAGAGCACAGAGGGGTGTGATTGGTTGAAGCTTTGTCCAGTAGCAAACAGAGGCATTTGAAAGCCCGCCTTCTGAGATATGAGGATGTGTGTGGGTGTGTTCTGAAATGTCACTGCACTGAATTTTTGGGCGGGTCCAACTATGGTCTAACTAAAAAATCCAGACAGTATGAAATTTAGTGTTTCAGCTGGAAAGCCACTGAACTTGACAGCAGTTAACCTAGTGGTTTTATCATGTGTCCAATACAACCTTAAAAAAATCCAATCCAGTGCAGAATTCTATTCGCTACAAGGTTTTGATGTGTGCGTGTGCATGGAGGCTGAAGACGACATAACCACAGCAGGCAGTAGTGTAGAATGGTTTATTTGGTATGGAGTGTGTCTGTGTGTGTGTTTGTTTGGGGTTTGTGTGATGGAGCAGGACATGTGGACAAGAGACATCACTGAAGAGGCCATGTTAGTAATAGTCCTGCTGCTGCTGACGATGGTGATGTTGGGGAGGAGGGGTCAGATCCACCAGCAGCACCTTTTTTTCAGGACCCCAGTATCAGAGAAATGGAGACACCATTAGAGCACTGACTGACACACACACACACAGTTATTGTGTCCTTGTGTGACAGTAGGAAGGACTTGACAGGATAAGAGCTCCTTTCCATCGGTGCTTTTATAGTCCTTCTCTAAAGGACATTTAGCACCTTTGCCATCATGCGTACAAACCTTTAGTTACTGTAAAAGCATTTAGGCAGGTGGTTACTGTAGAAGCATTTAGACCGGTAGTTACTGTAGAAACATTTACGCAGGTAGTTACCGTAGAAACATTTAGGCAGGTAGTTACTGTAGAAACATTTAGGCAGGTAGTTACTATAAAAGCATTTAGACAGGTAGTTACTGTAGAAACGTAACATATGTCGTCTCTGGCTGGAGTACGCTGTCGAATTCTACCGTGAAACGCTATTTGCTTATGTAATTTCTATCATGCACGTCAAATGCAGTCTCAAAAAGCACCAGGTGTGGCTAATTCATATAAATGGGTATGGTGAGCTACTTTTTGTTTATGAAAAAAAAAAGCTAGCTTAGGCTTACATTTTTTACACTATGGAGCTGAGTCACAAATGTGCTTTGCTTTTAATTTGATTTGTGAGTCAGCTCCATAGTGTACAAAATGTAAGCCTAAGCTAAGGTTTTTTTTTAAATAAATAAAAACTAGCTCACCATACCCATTTTATTATGAATTAGCCACAAAAGGGAGATATGCTTTGCTTTCACACTGATTTGTGAATCATCTCCATAGTGTCCAAAATGCAAGCCTACACACTTAATAAATAAAAACTAGCTCACCATACCCAATTTTGTCCAAGGTTCTATGCTTAAGTTTCTACACCCTCCTCAAAGTGATGACTGTGAAGGTAGAGTGAAATTCTCTTATGCGGACATTAATACTGCCAACTCTATATATGATATATGTTGTCAAATAGCCTGGCATATTTCATGTTTTGTCTATACTAGTCACTTCTGGCCATTTCAGATTTTCAAGTTTGGGGCCTGTGCTTATGTGTATGAATTAAGTATTTAGTTGTTGTACTTATTTGCTGTTCTTATTTTTCCACCAGTGCCATCAACATCATCTCAGATTCATGAGGAAGACAAAGAGGAAGCAGACACGGCAGAGTCTTCATCCACAGTGTCGAGGCAGATTGAGTCCACACCACTTCCCAGCACTGATCCTACAGAAGGTACATCAAGCCACACAAGTACCACTGATGATCCAGTACAGTGGCCCAGAGTCCTAACAATCAGTATGTGCTGTGAAATTTTAAAAAGGACACTTTTTAAGACCATTTTTAAAGCAAGCTCACCATACATTTATTTTATGTGTGCATTTGTACACCCTGTGCAGTTTTGTGCACTGTGTGTGTTGGAAGTATGTTCAAATTGATAGATTGCTTATGTTACATATGTTATTTTCTTATCTTCTTATTTGATTTATCTTTTTGATAAAGCACAGGAAACATGTTTTTTAATGTTATTTAATAAAGTTATAGTTTCTTGCTCGAGGTTCCCTTTGCCTAGGGCCCCCAAATACCTTGCAACAGCCCTGCAGGTGCAGGTGCAGTGTAGTTTTGTTAAAGGAGAAATTCGGTGTAAAATGAAAATTGGCACAAGTTGAGTTAGCCTTGTCTCGGTAAATTCCTCCATTTTCCGCAGGTTGAACAGACACTGCAGGGTGGAGTTCATGTAGCAGGTCTGGCCCAGGTTTGGCAGCCTGAAAGGAATTGTGATATATAGCATTTCAGTCCGGTTGTTGTTTGGTTGTGATTTTAACATCCATTTTTGATGAAAATTATAAGTCCAAGTAAAAGTACAAGTGGCTCACACACTGAAGAGGGAGACACAAGGTCTACAAGAGGAGTTACTTTTATTAAAATGGTAGGAGCAGAGCAGATGTTTCAGCAGTGCTTTCCTCAGTACTCGCTGTAAATTAAGAATTACTTTCATCAAGAAAGGCAACCAGCTGATTTGCTAGCTAGCATTAACTTGCTAAGCTAGCAGACTAACCTCGTGCATTCAAGTAACCCTAGCTACTTAACTTTGTTGAGCTATATGAATTCAGTTAACACATAGCTCTACCTAAGCAACATTGCATTTGCAATGCATTTCAACATTTTACATTCAACCATTTTATACACAACACACAAAATTGTCAGGTTTTAGGTACATCTTAATGGCTTAAAGAAGTCAGAAAACAGCTTTATAATCATTAGTTTATAAAAGCGTGATGTTTTCCCCAGGATTGTTCATGAAAACTACTACAAGGGGCCTTATGGCAGTTAGAACACAGCTTCTAAAATTCTCATCTAGAAGGACGCTCAAAATATCCTTTTCATTTCTGGAGATTTATCCTGCTATATCACCCCATTTCAGATCTGCTTCAGCCAGGGGCTCGAAGGGAGCACAGAAAATCCAGGACTCGGTGTAGATCCCACTGGGAACTGCAAGAGGCTCTGTAGGGACAAAGGTGTTGAGCGCCTTTAAGAAAGCTACGGATAAAACCAACAGTTGAGCCTTCCACTTTAGCATGCTTTGCAGAAATGGCAGCCACCATTGATCTCTATTACTGGATTGGACAGATCCTATCGGCTGGCATTGTATGCGACGTGCGCATAGCAATGCCATTTTGAAATGTGCTACTACACATGTAAACAAACAGCCGTCAATGGTGTAGACTGCAGATAATCCTGTATTTTACTTAGTTCGTGATAAATAAATAGTCAAACTGATTCAATATTGCATTACTGAAGCACTATTTGGCATAATATTTACATAACATCAAACATTATTTTTTTTCTTTGTGACAGGAGATGCCCTGCTGAGGTATTCGTTGGCATAGTTGTAACACCCAAAAGCAAAACACTGGATGTCTTTAGAGTGGGATGCCTTGCCTTGGCATCTCCTTGCATGCTTGCAGAAGAAAGTAGCACAAAAATGGCGGCATTGTTGGCACGCCAAAAGTCATGTGATGTCCAATCCAGTAATGGTTCTCACACCAGTTAGAAAAGAGTTTTCATCAGTTTGCATACAGCGACCTAGTTGAGGGGGCCCTTGCACTTTCAACTGTATTGATAACTGCAACAGTGTCACAGTCTAATAGGAAGTCACCAGGCCCAGGGGCCACACCCACAGCTGAGGGCGTTCCATGGCAAGGATCCCATACTTTGCCCTCCATCTGACAGCAGGTCTGCTCTCTGAGGCCTGCTCTCTTTGCCATAGACATTGTCTTGTCTTGTCTTGTCCCGTCTTGTCGTCTTGACTTGTCATACCTGGTTTAGTTTTTAGCAACACTAGGTAACAGTAGCCTTAAGCAACTGCACTTTATTTATTATTTGCAATAACTTAGCTCAGGCACTTGCACTTTACTGTTGTTGTTGTTGTTGTTGTTGTTGTCTATGTAAACGCATAGGATAGTGAGAAACGTAATTTCGATTCCTTTGTATGTCAAGTACATGTGAAGAAATTGACAAATAAAACTGACTTTGACTTTGACTTTGATAGAGCTCCCTGCAGCAGAGAATGAAGTAGTGCAAAACACGGTCTTGCAGTCCACAGTGGTACCACTAACAGAACTTGATGCTTTCACTGATGGGTTTGAAGTAGCACTTGTAGTAAAAGGGGAAATGGAGGAAAGGCATAAAGTAGGCTGTTCGGCCGAACGTGTGCTATAGAGCATCCAGGCCCAGTGCTTCGCCACCCTGTGTGCGAGAGAACCACCTGTGACAGCGTGTGGACTCCTCCCTGGCAAACAGGTCCACTGATGCTGTGCCCAGATCTGCTGTACCACCTGCACATTCAAATGCTACTCCCCCGGGTCCAGACATTGCCTTGACAACGAGTCTGCCACCAAGCTGCGTGTCCCTAGCAGCTGAACTGCTTTGAGTGATGCTATCTGGGAAAAGCCCATTTTAACAGGCAGCGCGTTAGGCGAAAAGCAGCGGTAGAACGTGTTCCCCCCTGTACACCACACACTACACTGACACCATGTGCTAAGCATTTTGCAAAAGTATTAAAGGTGTACTTCCACGAGAAACCGTTTAGTACTTGCTCTTTTGAAATATGATAGGTCACCCCGAGTTGCATATGCATGCTGCATATCAAAATGTTTTTTTTATCCCCGTTTTCTATATCAGTCAAAAGAAGACAATAGGCGGAAAAACGACCCAATGCGAAAAGGGTCTTCGGCGTGACGTAGACGTGGAAATACATATAAGAGAAACCGAATGGGCTTTAAATAGCCTAATGTTAGCCTGTGACTGACTCGCATAAGATTAGCAGGCTAGTTGAATGACTGAACTGCATTTAGCCGGGCACTTGCACTGTTTTGTGATGCAAATATTACCATTCTGAAACGTTCATTGACAAACGGTCAGGAAGCGACTGTGCTTGTGCCATCTCTCCTTCCTCTTCGGATTCAGGATCAAACACATAAGGCTGTATCTCCGTAGACATTCTGTGCGCAGTTTTAGCGCTGTCAAGTTGACTTTTCCCCTTTACCTTACTCTGCTATCAAGTTGACTGTGGGGCAAAGGAAGCTGCAGGGAGCGTGCCTCTGGTGAAATCGTGTCCTTCTCCCGGCCCCACCCCCTCCACCAAACTAAAACAGCCTGAAACAGAAGCACTAGAACATTTTTTTCATCAAAACCAGCGCACAGGGCAATTATTAATACTAGAGAACACCGCAAAATTAATAAAAACACGATGGAAGTACACCTTTAAAATCAGTGTACAAATTGCCCACCCAGCGCCCCCTTGTGGACGGCACCGGACCTCATCAGGCCAAGTCCAGCCAAATCCAAGTGAAAAGCTTCTTTGTTTTCTCTTACAGGCATGCATCAGAGTTTTGTAGGGGCAGATTCTCCAGCTCAGTAGCTAAATATTCTGACCTGAACATCTTCTTTACAACAGTGTGAAACACTGTGTTTGGAGAAAGGTAGGCTGAGCCAGGGCTTCTGAACTCTTCCGTTGTTAAACAATGGCAATGGCAATGAATATGGATACCAAATAACTTTCTGGAGGTCCGCTGAATCCAATATGGATCTGGCCAGGAAGTCAGCTTGGCACCGGGCAACTGTGTGGGCTGTGTGTAGCAGTGCTTTTCTTCTCTGCAGTGAATAAGTTTCAAAAGAGAAACAAGTTCATAAAAGCGCACATATATGTATTTGTAATATAGAATAAAATAGAATGGAATAAAACTTGTATTAATCCCTTCAGGGGCCTTCGGGGAATATATTATATACTCCCCTTCTTGAACACTCACTTGAACACTAAAGGCTTTTTCCTCAACTTAAAATATACCAATGCAAATGGGTTGTATTGAGGCAGCTGAGCTGCTGCGGGTTGGAATGGGGTGGCTGTGCCTTTGAGACACAGTGCAACGACAAGTGCACTGAACTTGAGATAATCAATTAGTGGGGAAGCTGGACTCCCGATACAGCTACTAGGTAAGCAGCATGGAATGAACTTGGTCAGTTTTGGCACACCATGCTTGTTTGTTCTTTCTTTCTCTGTCTCTGTTTGTGCTCCTGTGGATAGCAGCGTCGGGATACCCTGGTTGCCTGGTTGTGTGGAAGGTATGTCTCCCTCTGGTAAGCACCCAGTCCCCCCCCCCCCCCCTTTCCCTCTTTTCTTGTGTGGTTCTAGTTTGTGTTTGATGAAAAATATAAGTAAAGTAAAAATATTCACTTTAAAATAGCTGTCAATAAAATACTTTTTAAACAAACTGCATTTTACATCTTTGTCCCGCTGTAGGGTGTTGTTTTTCTTTTGTTGACATTTAACAATACGTTTATGGTTGTAGGCTATGAACTGGAATTCTCTTTCTGCCTCGTGCAACGGACCTGTGGGTGTTACTCATCTGAACTAATTTGAGGTTATGTTGAGTATACAGAGACCATATCTCTTTTGGTCCTTGGGGGCATAACTCCTCAAGGTGGCGTAGTCGACTAATAGATTGGAAAATATTTTATATACCTTCGCCCCGCCACACAAGGCACCCCAGTGACACTGGCTTAGGAGGACATAAGTGGAGCTCTCCACAGCGTCCTGTTGGATTTCTCTGGAGCTGCTGCAATATATCAAACTGTATTTCTGTCTTGTGTTCGTTTGCTAAACTGCTGAAGCACAATGAGCTATATCCTCTGTATGAAATGTGCCATTCAAGCAGATTATTACCAGTTGCAGTATTGTTATTATTGTTATCAGTAGTGGTAGTATAGTGTTAACAAAACAACTGAAATGCATCAACGCATAACTGACAGACCCAGGTGTCCACAGACGTAACAGCTAACCAAACCTTCATCCACAATTTGTTAGACATCAAAACATGCCACATTTAAATATACACCTTCCATTTGTACGTGCCAGCCTGCAAATAAACCCGTGGGCGTATCCTGCTGATAGTCTACTGGCGGCAGTGGCGGGCCGACAGCATTACGCGTAGTACAGCGTAAAATGTCAGTCTCCTTCGCTCTCACGCCGCCCGGACGGTCGGTGCACTTCTGTCGAACGTTGTCATCGGTCGTGGACGGTACTATCAGAAGACAGAAGTCAGGAGTCCGCCAGTTTAACGTGGAAACGACATCTTCGGAAAAGTACAAGACCATAGACGACTTACCTGGACCAAGTTTGGCAACGACCGCGTACTGGCTATTCATCAAGGGTTATGCCGACAAAAGCCATGCAATGCAGGTAAGCCACCATCAAAGACCAACTGTTTTTGACCGAAAGTCTCGGTGTTTCTCTCTCCCGCAAGCAGTTTTTGGCTTTCAGTCAAGGAAAAACGTGTCGTTGTCGCCTAGTGCAATGTGGCATTTCAGCTAACCTTCTAAGCAGATTGGTTCTTCATTTTTAGAATTATTGTAATTAAAACGATCTATTGAGTGTATTTTTTATTGTTTTGGTAGCCTATTCTTAAATATTTATTTGATTAAAAAAGATGACAAACCAAATTTCGTTTCGTTGAAGGCAGTAGGGTTGGGAGCCAGGGGCGGTTTTAGGGATTCTGGGGCCCTGGGCAAAGAACAGTTTTGAGGCCCTACCCAGCCGGCGTTTTGGGTGACCGAAAACGATACTTTTTGAGAACGGGTTCCAAAGTGAGAAAGTCTGACAACGCCGCCGTTTTGTTCTCGTGTGGACAGGCAAAACGCATCCTTTTGAAAACGATGACGTCGTCGCCCATTCACCTTGCGCTGCACATATAACAACAACTTCAAACTTTTACAAACTGGTTGCTGTCGAATAAATTGTGATTTGATTAGCTTGTACTGTAGGCTGGCTGTTGTGCAATTGTCTCTATCCTTTGCCATTAAACTGTCTGTATGGTAGGCTATACAAATACTTCTTGTAGGCTTTTATTATTCTTAATTAATTAAAGAGCAACTGTCGCTGCCTTCAGCTCCCCTCAGTAACAACACGCATTGCTAAAATCAACATATGACATGTTTTAATCGAATAATGCGCAGTTGTCTCAAGTTTATTTGCAGCTCCTTCTATTTTTTCATGTTCTGCTCCGTATCGCTTAAATGGGTCAATTTAACGACGTGACATCTCACAACAGCGTCAAACTTTTACAAACAGGTTGTTGTGAACTTAGGGGTAAAAATCGTCTGCAGTGTAGGCTATGTGTAATGCAACTGTTTCTACCTTCTGACATTGAACTACAGGATGTTTTTTGTATACATCGCTAGTTCAGCCCAACAAACGCTTTTCACGTTATGCTTTTTAAATAGGGCAACTGTCGCTGCATCCGACCCATCTAAACTAGAACGCACATTGCTAAAATCAACATACATTACATCAGAGGCGGAGCCAGAGGTTGTGAACATCCGGGGCTTAGCCCGGGGGGTGGGGTGGGGTTGCTCCCCCAGAAAATTTTGGATTTCTTAGATGCAATTTCCTGCATTGTAGTCCATTTTAGAGGGATCTGTTAGACATGTCAAATCCTAAATCCCTTCTAATTCATAGCCTATATTCTCAGTTGCATGGCATGCACAAGACAATATGGAAAGAAACAATAACCACTTCATTACTGACTTCTAGAGATTCTTATGTAAACAATAGATTCAAACTGGGACGGCAGAGATGGATTACTTGTTTGCTTTTTTTGTATGTTAGAAGTGGTATAAATAGACTGACAGACACAATTTCACTGCATTTTCTACACTCTGTCACTACAGTATAGACCTATGCATGTGACATTCAAATATCCTCACTGTGCTTAGTGAACATCAGTCCCATGATGTTGTAGCTAAGTATGCTGTTGCATATACTTTCCACTAGATGGCAATCAAAGCTCAGGAATGGAGAAAATTACTAGTTAATGTATCATAACACCAAGTTGTTCTTCACGTCCCAATTTCATTAACTCGTTAACTTTTTCCTCGTACTTCATTTCAGAATTCTGTACAAAATAAAAAGAAGTACGAGGAGCTGGTTTACCAGGCTAGATTTATTATAGCAGCCTAACCTAGCTAGCCGATGAAAACAGCCAAGCTGTGGCTAGTAGCCTACCAAACGTCAAGACTGCCGTGCTAACCCAAAATAATGTTTTAATCACTGACCTGAAACGTGTGACAACTTACTGGCTGCTGCTGATAAGGTACCAGTAGTTTTTTTTACAGAAATGTCTTATGTCCATGGTTGAAGGAAGACAGAGGAGTTCTGACAGACAAGCGTAGACTGTACAAAGGAGACGTTAATGTTTAGAATTAGAACACATGCACACCCTTGTTTTAGTGGGATTCTATTTTTCTAGTTGGGTCACCTTAGAATAACAGCATTTTAAGAATGAGGGAAATGTGGGATATGTTGTAGGCTATTTTCCCATTAATCAGTGTTAATGTAATTTACAGGGAGCATATTCTCAGGGTTGTCATGATTTTTTAAACCTTAAAAAGATTCGGGGCTTTTGACGTGAGATTCGGGGCTTCAGCCCCAAAAGCCACCCCCTAGCTCCGCCCCTGCAGTACATGTTTAAAGTGAATCATTGCGCTTCTGATCATGCCCCTCAAGCTGGGACAGAACACCTTCTGCAATGACAACGCAGACGCCAGAGCCAGAGCGAAGCTGGACAGTCGTGTGTGAGAGTACACGCATTGAGAATATAATATAATATGCCTGCTCTCAACCCGAATGATGCATAATATTAATATTGCTTTTATTACTATCATAGCAGTGACGACGAGGCCCCTGATTGGACGAGGCCTCGGGCAAATGCCCATGTTTGCCCAATGCAAAAACCTGGCGCTGTCACATGCCAGCCTGCCACTGTCACATGCCAGCCTGCCACTGTCTCAGGACAGCCTGCCACTGTCACATGCCAGCCTGCCGCTGTCTCAGGACAGCCTGCCGCTGTCTCAGGACAGCCTGCCGCTGTCTCAGGACAGCCTGCCGCTGTCTCATCACACCCTGCCAATGTCTCACGGCTGCCTGTACTGTAGCATTCAATCGCTCTACCGCTGTACCGTGGAACTCAATCGCTGTTCCATTTAGTGCCGTACAACTGCATGTACGGAAAGCACACTTCTTTTTCGCCATACATTAAAGACCAGGACCCTAATAGTTGTGAAAGGTTAATGTTAGGTATTTATGTTTTTAAGAATTGCTTTTGACAATGACTTTCGTGGTCTTTGTAGGATTATGAATATTTTATATCTGAACCAATGTCTGCCATTTTACGACAGTACACCAGGCCCATGTACAATTCTCTCCGCTTTTTATTCCTAGAAATAAAGGCGCCGATGCTCGAGGAAAAAAACTTGCATATTCCTAACATATATTCGCGGACATTTATCAAATGCATTTGCATGTTCACACATTATACTTTTATATGGACTTGGAATAAGCTTGGCCAGGAGGTGAAATATGATATATGCTACTGCACTCGTTTTCTTTTGGGCTACGTTGGGCTTTGCCTGATGACTAACACAGATGACACATAATTCATTATCCAAATTTGCGACTTATCGTCACAAATATCAGAGTGTATTTATCGCAAATTTGTGTGTGTGTGTTTTTTTTTTAAGGAAATTGGACACTTCAAATTGTCAGAATTATCCGATTTTTTTTCTCGAGCATTGCAATGTTTACTCTATATATGTTTATGATTAAAAGCGAATCATAGGCATATCGCATATGACATCTGAAGTGATGCACCAGATTTGCGATGTGATTTTTAGTTCTGGCAAATTTGCGACTTCAATGAGAGATATATCTGATCTCATTCGCGACTTCAGTGAGAGATATATCTGATCTCATTTCTCGCAAACCTACACGTTTGATACACATAAATGCAGCATACGATATGGGCCAAGATAGACAACGAATTAGACTGCCACTGGCATAAGTAGCATTGACTATTAAATGTGAAGAAAAAAAACAATTATAGGCTCCCAGATTAAAACTAAACTGGCGAGTGTGGAGCTTTTCGTAATTGTAAAGGCAAAAAATATAATCCTGCCCTTGACGCTAACTCTTTACCAAAAACACAGAATTGGGGAAATCATTCAATGATTGGTGAGAACATATTTCTGTATTTCTGCAAAAGCGAATTGTTATGAAGAGACTGTAGTGGATGTTTTGAAGGTAGGAAAAATACACTATTGGAACCCTTTTGCCCTCCTTCTCCAGTTGTGTCCAGCTGCGGCACTCCTCTGCACGCCACTGTCCTAGGAATTTAATGTCCATTGACATATAGGCCTAATAAGAGGTGTGACAGACATTATCAGTTGAGATTCTGAGATAGATAGATAGTAAGATAGATAGATAGTAAGATAGATAGATAGATAGATAGATAGATAGATAGATAGATAGATAGATAGATCGATCACTCACTACTTCACAGAAGAGTGAGACAGTTTACAAAGAACACAAAGTACTTGTGCATGTAGGAAGAGCACCTTAGGGAGAAACTATAGCTATTACACCTACCCCTACACTATCTATAATCAAGTAAATAGTTCAGGCTGTTAGTCCCTACTCCCAGGTGTAACACGCACAACTGGCCGCTGACTACAGCTATTCACGCAACCTCATGTGAGCTGTACAGGACAGAGCAGCTGAGGGGATGGTCAACTGGAGCCGTACAGACAGATGCTCAACAAGGGTTAACCTGAACCATCCGGCTACCATTACAGTGACTGGGGATGCTGGGGCCGTTTACATGATCCACTCAGCAGCACCTACCTATCGCTTTCCCCCATGGCTTTCACCATGCCAACAACATGCATCTCATCCAGGACCACTGGCAAGCCTTTGCAGTTTCCTCCAACATTTCCTTAACAATTAAAATAACTAGATAAATACATAAAAATACATAAAAATACAAGACACTTGCACATGTGGGGAGAGCACCCATTGTACCACACTTCAGGCTTTCCTAACTACAGCCATTGCAATTATCCATACACTATGTGGCACACATCCTCAGCAGTGTACCTCAGGATCCACGGGTGTTTCGGGCCTTTATTCACTGTACACCCTCCCCTGAGGCGGCCCCACTAAAGGTGATCAATCCTTTAGCGTGTGTCCACAGTTTAGCTACCTGCTACCCAAATTTCCAAAATGTACTTCCACAATTCACTTACAACCACCGTTTACTTCCAAATTTTACTACTTCTTGCTCCTTACCAACTATTTGCACCAACACATTAAAAAAAAAAAAAAAAATTAGGGAAAGAGGAGGGGAAGGAGAAGCGGGGAGAGGGAGCCTGTCTGGGCTTCGCTCACCCCAAGGGCCTGTCTGGGCCTCATCTCCTCCTCCTCCTCCTCCTCCCCCATCTCATCTCCTACACCGCCCCCGCCCAACTCCCAAAGTTTTACTTACAAAATTAACCACAACCACAATTTACTTCCAAAATGACCTGCTTACTTACTAATTAGGACTTGTTATCGAATATTTGCACTTTACCACCATTTTACCACAGATACTATCACTTTGCAGTCATTAACGCATACGCCATTACACAAACGACACTGCCAATGCTAGTTCTAAAGACGATTCTACCCATTGACTTACCATTGGATGTATCCACCTCTTGAATCTAATGGTGTCTAATGCTCAGCTATCCCGTGTTCCATACACCGCAAAACCCCGGGAAACTTGGCCACTCTGTATCCCAATACACCGCACCATCCCAGAGAGCCTGCTTCTAAGCTGCCCATGTGTGTGATGGCTGCCATTTATAAGCCTCTTTCTTCTTCTGTGTTTCTATTGACCCACTAAACGCACTACTGCCATCTGCTGGTCTGGGGTGCCCATCCTTATCTGCACAAACAGCCCTAGGTTGCACTAATCTCCACCTCCTCGGTAGCACACTGGCTAAGGCATTCGACCCACGCCCCATTCGAACATGGCAACCCTACTGCTTACCCCAGGCAGAGACCGCCCTTCTCATCCAGATCCAATTACTAGTCCTAGCTGCTTCCTCTGACATCTCCCTAACAGTTTTACGTAGATTCTTACCACCAACCCCAAGCTCCCCTAGCAATGAAATGACTGACCTCCCTACAAACCCTCTACAACCCACTTCTACTGGAAATACTCTTGCCCTCCATCCTTTCTGCTCTGCTTCCAATCTCAACTCTTCATACTTAAGCTTTTTCCTTTCATATGCTTCCTCTAGGGAGCTTTCCCATGGGACAGTGAGTTCAATAAAATACACTACCTGTTGGCTGGTCGACCAATAGACTATGTCTGGCCTCAAGTTAGTGGTAACTATTTCTTGAGGGACCACCAACTTTCCACCCACATCTACCAGCATCTGCCAATTCTTTGCTTCTTGTGTAGTACTCCTTGACTTTACGGCTCTCTTACTTTTCTCACCCTCCCGCACAAACTGGATACCTTTTTTATGACTACCTTCTGCATTTACCTGCTGCCTCCTACTCTCAATTCCTGCTGCTAAGCATTTTAATACTTGGTTGTGACGCCACGTATAGCGACCCTGTGCCAAGCTAACTTTACAGCCAGATAGTGTATGTCTCAATGTGGCTACACCTGAACAGAGTGTGCATGACGGATCCCCATCTGTCCAGATTCTCAGGTTATCTGGCGATGGGAGCACGTCGTACGTCGCTCCCAATAAAAACTTTAGCCTGTTAGACTCCATACTCCACAAATCCCTCCAAGTAACCTGTTTTCTCTCTACTCCCTCCCAATTCAACCACTGGCCCTGCTTTGCTAGTGACACAGCTTTTACCTGTCTACTAGCTTCTTCTTGCCTGCGTATCTGCTCTACACCCAATCTCCTTTTCTCCTTCTGATCTGCCTTTCTCCACATTGGCTTCCCTGATGTACGCCCCAAGCCTCCCCGCCCAATCTGGACATTTCCAATTATCTCTCCATGTCTAAGGGCTGCCTCTGCCTCCTGCACTGCTACCTTTGGTTTCCACTTTCTCCCTTTGCTCGGGTTAGGAGCCAGACCACTGACTATCCTGTCCTTGCTCCCTGTTAACAACAGCTCTGTCCTAACCTTAGCACACTTAAATTCCTCTACCAGACTATTTATTGGCAGCTGCAGTATGCCCTTCCCATACAGAGCTACACTGCTTAGGCACCGTGGAACCCCTAACCACTTTTTAACGTATGAATTAACCACCCTTTCTAGCTTCTCTACTTTTGATAATGGTACTTCATACACTGACATGGGCCACATTACTCTAGGGAACAGTCCAAATTGCATGCACCACAATTTCAGCTTTCCTGGTAGCCCTGACCTGTCAATTTTTTCCAATCCCTCCACCACGTCTTTTCTAAGCTGCTCTACCTGCTCTCGATCACTCAGGTCTGCATTATACCACCTCCCCAGGCTTTTCACTGGTCTCACCCTGATGGATGGGATTTCCTCACCTTCCACCATGAACTTCTGCTCTTCCATTTTTCCCTTGGTGACTGAGATACTCCTTGACTTACTAGGCTTTATCCTCATCCTCGCCCACCTGAGATTTGTATTTATCCTTTCTAACAACCTTTTTGTACATGGCACCGTTGTTGTTAACAGAGTCATGTCATCCATGAAAGCTCTAATTGGCGGGAGACGCAGTCCCTCCCGACGCCTTTCCCCTCCCACCACCCACTTAGAAGCTCTTATTACCATTTCCATTGCCATTGTAAAAGCAAGTGGTGAGATCGTACACCCTGCCATAATGCCTACTTCTAGCTTCTGCCAGTCTGATACAAACTCCCCTGTACCTATACACAATCTAATATCTTTAAAGTATTCCTTCATTATATTCACAATCTCAACTGGCACTCTAAAGTATTCACAAGCACTCCAAATCAGACTATGCGGCACCGAGCCAAAGGCATTAGCTAGGTCCAAAAAAACTACATGAAGCTCCCTACCCTCTTGCTTTGCTGTCTGAATTTGTGGCCAAATTACACTAGTGTGCTCAATGCATCC
Organism: Coilia nasus; assembly: GCA_027475355.1. Classification (NCBI taxonomy): domain Eukaryota; kingdom Metazoa; phylum Chordata; class Actinopteri; order Clupeiformes; family Engraulidae; genus Coilia; species Coilia nasus. The sequence goes on along the minus strand of CM050220.1, from coordinate 23,777,115 downwards.
AGCAAAACCTGGGATTCATGCCTTCTGCACTGTTGTGTCAATTAACATATTCTTTTCCAAGTCTCTTAGCCACTATACTGAAGAAGATTTTCCCCTCCACATTAAGCAAAGAGATCATTCTAAACTGGTCTATTCTAACAGACTCTTTTTCTTTTGGAATCAACACACCCCCTGCCCTGCACCATGCTGTTGGAATGCTCTGCTTATGCCACACAACCTTAAACAACTTCCACAGAAACCTAAGAACCCCTGGGGCATTCTTATATACCCGATATGGCACCCCATTAGGCCCTGGAGCTGATGAAGCCTTAGCTTTTCTCACCACAGCCTCTACCTCTTTCCACCTAGGTGGCACAACATCCATCTGACTTTCTATCTCCCCAAAAGGTGGCATGTCAGGCGGAAAACCTAATCCTCCCTCCCTCCCTGGATCTGAATGAGTTTTCCTCAAGTACTCCTCTACTTCCTCTTTTGAGGTTCTCAATATCCCTCCCTTTTCCTGGTTAAACAACCCTTTCACAAACTTAAAGGGGTCCTTATAAAACAGTGTTCTTACCCGCTCCTTCTCTTTTCTCTTGCTTCTAAGATTCTCAGCTCTCCTAAGAGTTGCTAACCTACATCGTAACTCTTCCTGCAGGGCATCTATACCTTCTTTCTCCTCAATTGTGGCCCTTTTCCACTGTTTTCTTAGCTGCCTCCTTCTTAACACCAATTCACGAATGTCTTTCTGGCGTCTCGACTGACAATGTTGTGCTGGCTCCCTTTTCCTTCTATCACTACTTCCAAACCTATCTAAGCCATAACTATAGATCACTTCCCCCATCCTTTCCAACTTTGCCATGGCTGTCCCTTTTAATCCTTCTAACACCATTGCCAAGTCTCTGTCTACGGACTCCCAAGTCATCTTATCTTTCGCCTGTGGCCAACTAACCCTAGCTTTCTGCTCCCAGGCTTTCTCCCTTTTTGACTGGCTAGGCTCTCCTTCTCCCTCAGTCCCTCTGACCTCCTCCCTCTCTTCCAAGACTGGGTTTTTGATATCCTGCGAACTGTGGTTTTCTACCTGCCGCTGGACTTCAGCCGACTTACTCCGCAGACTTCTTAGAAAGTACTGCTCAATGCGGTTCCGCTGTCCCACGTTTCCTCCACACCCCTTCTTCCCCTGATGGATTTTAAGGCCTCTCACTGTTGTAATCTTCTGCCAGCCACAGGAACAAACCTGTACTTTCTTTTCTAATTGTTCTTTCATTACACTTTCACTACTTTCTTCTTCCCTTTCAATTCTACCGGATAACCCCACCTCCCCATCCTCCCTTAAGTCGCTCGACCTTCTCATAGTCATTTCCGTTCCAGTGTCTAAAGCCATGAATCCTGCCTGCGAGTCATCTTCCACCCCTGCTCTCGCTGACTCTAGGGGTATATCTCTTGTATTAGACGTAGCAAAATGTGGACATGGCTCAGATCAATGAACTTGCCACTGCTTATGTGGGGAGCTAACCCATATAAGCTCCAGTGGGGTCTATTCCCTCCTGTCAGCTGTCTTTCCAGTCTGTCACAAAGTCTTTCCCTTGTTGTCAGCTGCCCTGTTCACAGCAGTCACTAGCTATGCTAGACCACAGTTTACAAAGAACACAAAGTACTTGTGCATGTAGGAAGAGCACCTCAGGGAGAAACTATAGCTATTACACCTACCCCTACACTATCTATAATCAAGTAAATAGTTCAGGCTGTTAGTCCCTACTCCCAGGTGTAACACGCACAACTGGCCGCTGACTACAGCTATTCACGCAACCTCATGTGAGCTGTACAGGACAGAGCAGCTGAGAGGGTGGCCAACTGGAGCCGTACAGACAGATGCTCAACAAGGGTTAACATGAACCAGCCGGCTACCATTACAGTGACTGGGGCTGCTGGGGCCGTTTACATGATCCACTCAGCAGCACCTACCTATCGCTTTCCCCCATGGCTTTCACCATGCCAACAACATGCATGTCATCCAGGACCACTGGCAAGCCTTTGCAGTTTCCTCCAACATTTCCTTAACAATTAAAATAACTAGATAAATACATAAAAATACAAGACACTTGCACATGTGGGGAGAGCACCCATTGTACCACACTTCAGGCTTTCCTAACTACAGCCATTACAATTATCCATACACTATGTGGGACACATCCTCAGCAGTGTACCTCAGGATCCACGGGTGTTTCGGGCCTTTATTCACTGTACACCCTCCCCTGAGGTGGCCCCACTAAAGGTGATCAATCCTTTAGCGTGTGTCCACAGTTTAGCTACCTGCTACCCAAATTTCCAAAATGTACTTCCACAATTCACTTACAACCACCGTTTACTTCCAAATTTTACTACTTCCTGCTCATTACCAACTATTTGCACCAACGCATTAAAAAAAAAAAAAAAAAAAATTAGGGAAAGAGGAGGGGAAGGAGAAGCGGGGAGAGGGAGCCTGTCTGGGCTTCGCTCACCCCAAGGGCCTGTCTGGGCCTCATCTCCTCCTCCTCCTCCTCCTCCCCCATCTCATCTCCTACAACTGTAACTGTATGTGTGAGTTAACAGATACCAGTTCATAGTTAAGGCAAAGCCAAATACCTATGGGATGGCATGCCAATGATAGGAGTCTGCTAGCGTGATTCACTGTAATCAATTTAAAAACTGCATATTGTCAAATGTAGCCATATGGTTGAAGTGGCTATCATTAGCCAAGTTAAATAATACACAGATACAATTTGTGTTAACAAACAACCTACACTGAGGGTGTGCAAGGATGTGCCATTTAACGTGACCAGACCTGTCTATGAATAGGATGTAGGTTACAAATGGATTCTTATTTTACGTTTTGTTGTTACAGTGCCAGGTAAAAGTTACAAGAAATCAAAAGATTGCCAAAAAACATAACGGCTATGTCGCACATATGTCCACAGCAAGGAGATGTATTAAAAATAAATTATTTTATGCCATAGAAAGGATGATGGTGAATCACTTTCCACCTCATCATCATCCAACAGCTGCCTGTCCAGGAAGTCGTCCTCCTCTGCATCCATGGCTCCAAGTTGTGTTCCACATTGTTATCTGCCTCCTTTCTGTGCAGATGAGAGACAGCAGATGAGAGAACTGGCTCTTCTGTCCATGCATCTAAGAAAAACAAACAAAACACATAACTTTGAATAACTTGTCTTATTTCTCTGCACATCACATCACATCACACATCACATCACACATCACATAACGTACTTTATCACAGTAGCTGCACCACGGTAGACAGGGAGAGGTTTCAGAGGGTACTTAAATGCTCCCCTCCCGGATGGACCGCAGAGGTAAGAGAACATCATAAAGGAGTGTCCCCACCCTGGCTTTGAACTGTGTAATCTGTTGCGCTACAGGTCCATTAAAACAAGGACTAACAGACTTAAGAACAGTTTCTTCCCAAAAGTCAGAACCACTGACAACCCCCCCCCCCCATCTTCTTTCCATCCACCTACTGTACATTATTTAATTTAGTGGTATTAGATACTGTGCAATATCTGTACTGTGACATATCACCGTATATTAATTAGCAACACCACTCTCAAAACCTACCTTTTTTTCTTTATCTCCTTAATCGATCCTACCTTTTTACTGTCCTACACTTGTCAGTCATACAAAAACGTACAATAAATCGACAATAAGTAGGCTAATGAACGAACTGCAGTTTGCTGCTTGCTAAATACTAACATAATATGACAACTCGCGGTCATGTAATAAAATTTTTAAACTTGAGTAAATACTGCCATTTTCAAGTAATAAACAAAATATATGACAACATCAACAAGTCAAAAGACTCATTTACCTCAGTGGATCCGATGTCCGTTGAACGATGTAAACTTGAAGAAAAACAGATCCTCCTGAAGCAGCAAGCAGACATTTAATATCAGTGTTTTATCTTTCGTATCAAAAGAACATCACGCCATAAACCTCATAACCTGTTGTATCACCGTATAGCTTATCGTGTGGCCTTTATGGGGACGTTTTTAGATATCAAATTGGTGGCTGGACTGCCGAGATACAACGTTTAACGACATCGCTACCGGCCACCTGCTACGCAAACAAGACAACGCGACCAGTAGGCAACTTCCGTAAGGCTGTGTCACAGAACAATGCTTCACTGCCACTGCCACAGCGCTTTACCGACGCATGACAGCGCTTTACCGACGCATGACAGTAAACCACTTCCGGTGACAGTTATACGTCACAGCTCAACTCTGCTGCTGCCACTGTCACGGCCACAATACACATTTCGCTCTAACCGCCTCTCGTTGAAGGTGAGAAAGTTGAGTTGAGTCACTGTTGGATTTTAATTAGGCCTAGTCTTATTTTATCCTCATGTAACTTTTATGGGTGTTATTTACATTGATTGTTATTGCCTAATTGAACCTCATATGATGAGGTTAGGAAATGAGCTAGTCTAACCGTGACAAAAGGGTGAATATTAATAGAGTATAAAAATGAACCACGCACTGATACATGATATCTACAAGATAGCATACTGAGGAGTTTCTCAAAAGTTTTAGTGTGTGGGTTAAGTGAGGACAAAATCTCTCTCTCTCCCTCCCTCCCTCGCTCTCTCTCTCTCTCTCTGTGGGTGTGTGTGTGAGAGTTTCTTTCAAATGTCTTTGGCAGGAAGTCTGACTGCATAACATTATACCATGAACAAAATATGTTACACCTTTTGAGGTATCAATTGTGTATCAACTTACAAATAGCCTACCAAACACGATGTGAAGGCCAGGAACAGAATGTAGCATAGCAGTTCTGTCATTCTGGGGCTTGACTGGCCATTGGCCAGTGGTACCTTGAGCAAAGGCTTCTTTCCAAGATGGGTCTGTTCCAGCTCCTTAGTGCCTTTCATCTTGTGTGTGTGTGTGTGTGTGTGTGTGCACATACTTGTATGTGTGGACACTGTATATGTGTGTGTGTGTGCATGTGTATGCATGCCTTTTTGTGTGTGCACATGTTTGTGTGTGCGACCAATACCTGTGTGCATCAAGTAAACCATTACAGGTGTGTGTGTGTGTCTGTGTGTCTTTGTGTGTGAGCACAGGTGGAGCACAAGCGACTGTATGGTCCGATTTGGCGTTCTCGCTTTGGGCCATTTGACCTGATCAACGTGGCCACGGCGCCGCTCATCGCCCAGGTGATCCAGCAGGAAGGCCGCTACCCCGTGCGCACCATAATGGCTCACTGGAAGGAGTACCGTGACTTGCGGGGACAAGCATATGGAATCCACGTGGAGTAAGCTTCACTTTCACCTCTCCTCCTCTCATTTGCTCTCTGTAGTAACCTTTACTTCCACCTCAGCTCCTCTCTTCTCACCTCCTCTTTCCCCCTCTCATTTGCTCTCTATTCATCTCTTCTCCTCTCACCTTCTCTCTGTAGTAAGCTTTACTCCCTCCTCTCTTCTCACCTTCTCTCTCCTCCTCTCTATATTCATCTCTCCTTCTCTCATCTTCTCTCTTGTCATCTCTTCTCCTACTTCTTCACCTCTCCTTCTCTCACATTCTCTCTGTAGTAAGCTTTACCCTCTCCTCTCCTCCTCTCTGTTCTATCGTGTCTGGGGCAGTGGTGGCCTAGCGGTTAAAGGTATCGGACCTGTGACCGCAGGAATCCAGGTTCGCCAGTAGCGCCAGTGAGGTACCCAGAGCACGGTCCCATCCCCACACGTTTGCTCCCTGGGTGCTGTTGTCATGGCTGCCCCCTGCTTATGTACAGTATGTGATGGGTTAAATGCAGAGGTTGAATTTCGTTGTGTGTGCTGTGTGCTGTTGTGTGCCGTGTAATCACAATGACCAATGGGACTGACTTTCACTTTCATCTCTGATCTTCTCTCTTTTCGTCTCTTCTCCTATCTCATCATCTCTCCTTCTTTCACCATCTCTCTGTTCATCTCATCTCATTTTATTTTCTCTCTCCACCACCCTACCCCCCCTTCCTCCTTTTTTACTCTCTCACCTCCTCAAACCTCCCCTTACCTCATCTGTCCTCCTCTCTTCTATTCTCATCACTCTTCTTCACATTTCCTTTCACCTCCTCTCATCATTATTTTGTTCTCCTCTTTTCTCCTCTTATTTGCCATCATCTCTTTTTACCAAGGATGTGTAAAATTCAGAACTGACTTGAGATGAAGTCTCAAAGGCCAACTGTTGTACGGTTGTTACTAGATGGGATGTGAATTTAGCCGGAAGTGACGTAAATTATTGCAAAGCATAAAGTGTAACTGAGAACCTAACCCTTAACCTAGTGATAAATAAATACAATATATATATACTGACAAATAATGCTTTGCTAGCTATTAGGTGAGGCGCCACGTGTGTTTACAAGCGCTAGCTATGTCTCAAGGGACGAGATTATGGTAGAGTTTCTGTCACTTCTGGCTGTCGGCCTATCCCATGTAGTGCTTGCCCTCTTGTACAACTACTATAGAACTACACCACTTTTTTCTGCCCCTTGGATGCTCTTATATTCCCTAAGTAACTGTTGTGAGTGGAAAATCAGACCACTCTGTATTTGGGTATGACTCTTGACTCATGACACATGACTCTTAGCATATACTCAAAATAGCCATATTTGGATTACAGTAAAATGTGCATGTCAGTTATTGAAATACAGATGTCATTACCACTGGAGACATTTCACTTTAAAAGTAGTGACCTAACATAACGGAAACTGACCAAAGAATGCCATTACATGCAATTCACCATAGTCGTTGGCTTCCCAGCATACTCTTCCCTTTAGTGATGAGTCAGTCTGGAGCAAATGCTTGCTAGTTTGTTGTCATTGAACAGTTGCCTGTACAACAAAATTAGACAGCAAAGCCACAACGGTGCAAGGTTAAAGTATCAGAGTGTCAAGTGTGGAAGCATTTTAGAAACAAATATATAAGTACAAATACAAGTATATACAAGGGCGTAATAAATAGTACATGTTAAATGGTCTATGTACAGAGGTGGTGAATAATAATATTGCACATGAGGCAGGTATTACACATTACGCTTGTAGGTATTGCTTATTGAATATGATCAACAGGAGCAGTAAGGTGACAAACCTGAATTTGACATTAGTCAACATTAGTCAGCAGTGCAGTGAAGAAACTAGCACACTTCTAGTGCATTTTAAGCTAACCACAGCATTCCTACAGACCAGGCCACAAACAGAAGTGCTGTCGACAGTATTGAAAAAGACAAAGGTTTTTTTCTTGGTGCTGTCGTGGCTGCTTTCCATGAAGTGTTTATGCAACATGGTGTAGGCATGGATGGTTTAAAACATACTAAACAATTGTTTCTAACTATATAAGGCAAGGGTGGATGTCTGTGTCACTGTAAATGAGAACTTGTAAATGTGTGAAAAAGTTCACAACTAATTCAGAGCACATAATGAATCAGCTTTATGGTTACGGAGGGCAGAACGCAGGTGGAGAAAAGACAAGCTACATGTGTCCTATGACATTCTGAAGGAAACCTGGGCCAAATACCAGAAAACTGTGAAGTCCGAAAAAAACAAATATTTTGCAGACATTGTCCAATGGAACAGTGATAAACCACGTATTCTTTTTAGCACTATTAACACTGCACTAAACCCCAAGCAGCACGTAGAGTTGGATCCCTCCTCAGTTAATAGCGACACACTCCTGCAGTTTTTTGTCACCAAAGTCAACAGTATCAGAGCCACCATAACCCCTCCATCCTTCGATCCCTCCATTCCTGTTTCATCCACAGCAACATTCTGCCAGTTTGAAACTATTTCCCTCCCCAACCTAATCAGAACAATTAGCCAAATGAAAATCACTTCTGGTCAAGCAGACACCATGCCCCCATCTCTCATCATACAGACACTTGAGACCACAGGTCGCAGCATATTAGACATTATGAACTGTAGCCTGGCAACAGGATATGTACCACAGTCATTCAAACATGCAATAGTACAGCCATTAATTAAAAAACCTAACTTAGACACCACTATCCTCTCCAATTACAGACCCATCTCTAAGCTCCCCTTCCTGTCCAAGGTCCTGGAAAAACTAGTGCTTCACCAAGTGCAATCGTTTTTAGATTCCCATGGCATCCTGGAACCCCTCCAGTCTGGTTTTAAAGCCCTCCATAGTACAGAGTCAGCCTTACTCAAGGTTTTTAATGATCTTTTAATAACTACTGACTCTGGCGATAATGCCATCTTGATTTTACTAGACCTCATTGCTGCATTTGATACTGTCGATCACGACATTTTAATCTCCTGTCTAGAAAACTGTGCTGGCATCAGAGGCACTGCCCTTGAATGGTTCAAATCTTACCTGACAAATAGAAGCTTTTCTGTGTGCCTGGGGGACTCAGCATCCCCCTCTGCTCATCTCTCCTGTGGCGTTCCGCAAGGTTCGATTCTTGCTCCTCTACTCTTCTCCCTATATATGCTACCCCTGGGGTCTATCCTTAAAAAATACAATGTTTCCTTTCACTGTTATGCTGATGATACTCAGATCTACATGCCCCTAAAACACAATGACTCCCACTCCTTTAAACGGCTACTAAACTGCCTGGAGGACATCAAAGCCTGGATGGCCGTACATTTTTTAAGTTTTAATGAAGGCAAAACTGAGGTCCTAGTTTTTAGGCCCAGTGCCACCTCTAACTCCTACACTGACCTAGGCCCCCTCGAACCATATGTAAAAGACACAGCAAAAAATCTTGGTGTTGTTTTTGATCCCTTTTTTAGTATGGAGAAACAAATCAACATGGTTGTAAAGTCTAGTTTTTATCAACTAAGGGTTTTATCCAAGGGCAAGCCATTTTTATCTTTTAAAGACTTCGAGAGGGTCATCCACGCCTTTGTCTCCTCCCGCCTGGACTATTGTAATGCCCTGTATGCTGGCCTAAGTTCCTCCGCCCTTGCACGCCTGCAACTAGTCCAGAATGCCGCTGCCCGCCTCCTCAACAGAACACGTAGGCGGGAGCACATAACACATGTGCTTGCTGCTCTTCACTGGCTCCCCATACGCTATAGGATAAACTTTAAGATTCTTTTATTTGTTTTTAAATCTCTTCATGGTCTGGCACCCTCTTACCTGTCCGGCCTTTTAAAAATTCAGACCCCCTCCAGGGCTCTCAGGTCAGCGACACCAACTCCTCCTAGTGGTGCCCCCATCCAGGCGGAAAAGCAGAGGGGACCGGGCTTTTACAGTTGTGGGCCCTAAACTCTGGAATGACCTGCCACTCCATATACCCCTAGCCCCTTCCCTAGCTGTTTTTAAAACTCATCTCAAAACCCACTTTTATGCCTTGGCTTTTAACTGTGTATGAAATGCTTTTAGTTTACCATCTCTTATATGGGTTTTTAGTTTATGTGTTTGTTTTAACTCTTATTTGTTCTTATGCACGGTCTTAGCTTATTTATCACTCTCTCTTAGTTATTTATTATCCCTAAATCATTTTACGCCTTGGCTTCCTGTACTATACGCTGTTCAGCACTTTGGTCAGCTGCCTTTGTTGTATTTTAAAGTGCTTTATAAATAAACTTGACTTGACTTGACTTGACTTGACAGTGGACTTGAAAGGCTATAAATAAAATTTCTAAAAAAAAAATGTCTGTTTTGTATCAATGTTGTATTTTGTACTAAAGTGTGTGTAGATGTTGTGCTTTGTACTGAAGTACAGAATGGATTTGTGGATGTTGTGTTTTGTACATTATGTGTGTGTGTGTTGTTTTGCATTGATGTTGTGTTTTTTGGTGCTGATGTCATCTCTCCCTCTGTGTTCCTCAGTACCGGGCCGGAGTGGTACCGCCTCCGTAGTGCCCTCAACCCGAAGATGCTGAAGCTGAAGGAGATCCCGGCGTTTGTGCCCGTTATCCACGATGTCGTCAGCGACCTGCTGTCCCGCCTGGAGACGCTACGACTACGCAGTCCCAACAACGTCACCGTCTGCGACGTTGCGGCCGAACTCTACAAGTTTGGATTTGAAGGTCAGTGGGCCTGTCATTTATAAGGGGGTAATGCTAATTTTACAGGGCCAGCTGTAACTGTCTGCCAGCTGGTGTGTTACAGTAACTCTCTATCTTTCTCTCTCTCCCTCTGTCTCTCTCTTTCTCTGTTCCTCTGTGTCTTTCTGAGTTCCTTCTAAATGTATTTGGCAGGAAGTCTGACTACGCAGATAACCTCATAGCATTATATCACGAAAAAACATGTTACACATTTTTGAGGTATCAATTGTGTATGAACTTACAAATAGCCTGCCAAACATGATGTGAAGGCTAGGAACAGAATGTAGCATAGCAGTAGGACAGAATGACCAGATGCTCTGGTGTGTTACAGTAACTGTCTGTCTGTGAAGATTCTCATTCCTCCAGGTCATGGTAGTCAAAAGAGCTAATTTGTATGCAACTGGGCATCCTTTGGAGCTTGGAAGTTCAAAAGAAGTCCAGTGGCATACAACTCTTTCGACTACAGTAACTGTCTGTTATCCAGATGGTGAACTGACGTAGTTTATTTTCCCTAGAATGTTCAGAAAAGTAAAGATCCGTACATCGTAAAACTCCCATTGGTTTTCTTTTGTTACAGTAATGTTTCGAGCTCTTGCAGCTCTTCCTCAGACGTAGACTATCATTCCTCAGACTTCCCTAGATTGTCTACACTAGGGGTGGGTATTGGCAAGGACTTCACGATAAGATGCGTATCACAATACATATACCACGATACGATTCTATCACAATACATTGCGATACTGGGTATATTGCGATATATTGCGATATTCTACATTGTTCAGTGAAAATGTCAAAATAGAGCCAAATTATCAGTTGCTATTTACAATCTAGATAGTCTCACATCTTATCAAAACTTAATTAAATCAACATAACTCAGAGTTACTGAACTCAATATAACAGAAAAACATAAAGTGCATAGGATTGGAGTCAGAAATTGATATAGTATATTGTGAAAATTAGTATCACGATATTGATGTTTAAAACGATACGATATTTTGCGATACGATATATTACGATATTTTCTGCACACCCCTAGTCTACACAGGGTGCTGATGTTTTTTCAGGGCTGTGTCCAGGATGCTGACGCAATTTGGTTTTCCAGGAACTTGTGTAGATCCTTGCTTAATCGCCCAACTCTACTGCCCTACAGAGGCAAAGTGCAGTGACTGCATGAA
>CM050220.1:23753423-23760923 GCA_027475355.1 Coilia nasus | reverse complement strand
TCTGTACCTGGGCGTGGTACGCTAGTACACTTGTAAGAAGTGTATTTGAGTGCAGTTCAGTTGGACTTGATTATGGTACACATATATAGTGTGACAAACACAGCAACTGTGCCCAGGTTCACTTTGAAAGTGATTCCTATTTGTCATTGTCATCACACAGTGCACTTAACCCATCACACACATGAGCAGGGGGTAGCCAGACAACGGCACCCGGGGAGCAGTGTGTGGGGAAGGGACCATGCTCAGGGTACCTCAGTGGGATTCAAACCTGCGATATCCTGCGATCACAGGTCTGAGACCACAACCGCTAGGCCACCACTGCCCCAAAGGTACTGCTGGGATTCAAACCCATGATTTCCTGGTTACTAGACAGGCGCTTTGACTAACTAAGCCACAGCACCACCTCCAGATCATTATTGATGTTATACGGTGTGAGTGCAGACCAGGAGACAAGACAAGAGACAGCTGTACTCCGGCACGGTATGAGTGAAATGTACCTAGTGTGAGTACGCCCTTAGTGGTGCCGAGCTGCATGGGTGTTGCAGTTACCATAGCAACATCCAGCTTTATTGGTGTCACAGGTAGCTTAGCACGTGGCTGCTTGGTGTGGAAGAATGTTTTTGATGACACAGAAATGTTTGTGACTGATAAAACGGTTGGAAGATCTACTAATAGCTTACTAATGTAAAAGATGACTGGTAAAAAAAAGCCTATTAATGACCTAGACAGGACAAAAGAGATGTTGGTAAAGAATATTTTGGAGGTCTTAACAGTTAGCTTTAAAATCATAAACGTAGGTGTAGCCACTTGTTAGTCAGGCTCACCCAGTCTGAAGGCTCTTTTTGTTTTCTTGACTGTTAAGTTGTAATAGTAACCTATGTGTTTCGTTTTTTTTTTCTGGGCCCACTCAAAAAAGTCTTCACTAACAACAGGAAGCGGGGGTGTTCTGATACTTAAGAGATGTGTAGGTAGCAAGGAAAGAAAGATGTATGGACAAAATACTTTGAACTAATAAACAGGAGATGTGCTGGTGTCAGACAGACAGTCACTGTTTAACATCAGGTCACTAGAGAAAAAGTTAAGGTGTAGGTAAGAACATCACGGTTCATGGTAAGGCTGCTCGATTATGGAAAAAATCTGAATCACGATTATTTGGGCCAAAACTGAAATGACGATTATTCAAACGATTTTTTTTTTGTTTTCCTCAGTAACATGCTTCATTTATTGAAAATGTATTCAAAAACATTTCGAAAAAACATTCTTGTACCTTCGGATTTTCCCTAATGCCTTTCTTCGTAAACATTAGTAAGTCTCCTTTGATGTCTAATGTACAAACAGTAGAAATGTCTAATGTATACATCTAATGTACAGTACAAACTGTAGAAAATAATTAGGGCAAAAACATTGTTGCCCTCGATTTTATTTGTTTTGAGATCGTTTGGCCCTGAAATCGTTATCACGATTAGAATTCGATTAATTGAGCAGCCCTAGTTCACGGTTCCTGTTTACTGGAAGAAAACAGTCAATGCGCTAACCACAGACTAAAGGTGGAGTGGTCCTAACCACAGATTAAAGGTGGACTGGTCCTAACCACAGACTAAAGGTGGACTGGTCCTAACCACAGACTAAAGGGGGACTGGTCCTAACCACAGATTAAAGGTGGACTGGTCCTAACCACAGACTAAAGGTGGACTGGTCCTAACCACAGACTAAAGGTGGACTGGTCCTAACCACAAACTAAAGGTGGACTGGTCCTAACCACAGACTAAAGGTGGACTGGTCCTACAGGTGCAAGATGAGGAGTGGGGAAGAGGTAATCAGGAAACCTGTGGTCATAGGCAGAATAAGCGCATGAGCAGCAGAACTGCAACAGGAAACTGCTGCAGACCTGCTGATTAGAATGTTTAAATTTAAGCATATATTGCGGGGAAGTGACAGGTCCTCTTCAGATTTGCGGATCTGAAAGATGGCTCTTCTGGTCTTCTGCAGAATGTTTTTTTAGGGAAATAGTTGGGGTCACTCACTATCTTATCACAGATCAGTCTTGTCAGTCAGGCAGGCTGTTGGTTTTGATTGGTGGTGTGAATAAAGACTCTTCAGTCATCTGCAACCTCTCATCTCAACTGGTCTCATTTGATAAGGTATCCAGAGTGCTATTTTGGTAGATAACTTAGTGTGGAAAGAATTTTTTTCCACCACAAGTATTATAGTTTTCTGACTGTGTTTACATGAGTTGGCTTAGCAATTCTCAGCTGCTTTATTGCTACTTTTAGCTTGTTTGTAGTACCTCTGTGTGTTGTGGTGGTCATAAAGTATTTTTCTGCACTAGCTGTGAGCTAGTGGTGGCAATGGGGTGTGTCTGTGTGTGTGTGCGTGCGTGCGTGCGTGTGGTAGCTGTGTGTTGTGATGGTCTCTGTATTGTTGCTAATTGGTGTCCTCCCTTCTTATATCTTATATAGGTTATATCCTGTTGTCCCTGGCAACGGTCGTTTCACTCTGGAGAATGAGGTTATTGTGGACAATTACTGGTTTCCCAAGGAGGTACAGTATGTTACATCACACACACACACACACAGTGGTCTGTTATTACAGCTGATAGCTATCACATGAGTGGTCTCAAATGGCACACAAAGGCCTGTTGTCCCAGCATGCTCTCTGCTGGTTACCCCCTCCCACACACACACACACACACACACACACACACACACACACACACACACACACACACACACACACACACACACACACACACACACACACACACACACACACACTCACACACACACAACCACGGTAGCATTGGTCTCTCAAATGGGACCTAAATGCTCCAGCATACTCACTGCTGGTTATTCCACTACGCTGGTCTGCTCTGCTTGTTGCCCCAACATGCTCTTGCTTCAGGTCTCCAGATAAAATGTTTTGCAACAGTGTCATGTTTCAACTGTTGTACAGAATGTACACACTTTCAGCATTTGTTGTGATCTGTTGATATGTACAAAGTTACATTTAAGATGTTCTAAAAGGCAGTAGCCTACTCCTGTTAAGTATCCTTGCAATTGTTCTGTTAAAGAAAAAATGTGTAACTACGAACTCTCTTTCCCACTTGGAAGTTGTACATGTGTGCTTAAGTTGTAAGGGTGTACTGTCAGGACTGTTGTAAGGGACTGTTGGGAGGATTAAAGTTCTAGAGAATTTTGGGCTTCAAGGGTTTCAAGGTTAATGCGGTGTAATGCAATGTAACTCCTCCTCTGAGGCATTGCTTTGAGTCTTTTAGGGTCACAAATGTTTTTATGTAACAAAGGAAGGCATGCTGGCTGGACTATAGTTGCCTAAATGTTATGTTTGGCACGAGTCCAACATTTCTTCATGATTAAAGTGATACAGAATCGGGCCAAATGCCTGAGGAGAGGTATTTGTGCTCGCCTTTAACAAAGTGCTTGTTCGGTTTGCCAGCATAGCCTCATAGTCCACACAGTATGCTTCAGTTAGCATATCCCTGATGATTGGATTGGGATAGGGTGACAGTTGAGACAAGTCGAATGCTGAAGTTGGACTGGGATAGAGTTTGAACAAATAGAAGATATATGCCACATGAGAAGTCCACGGGGAGAACTGGCATGGTCACAAAACCTAGACACTCAGACAATTGAATTTTTAAGTTGGATTTTTGATTTGATTTCATTAATAAATGCTATTTTAAAATGCGTCTAGCTCAAGACTATGCTCGTTTATTCACAGGATTACTTTTGGAAAAAGCTTGGGTTTCAATGCAACTACCGATAGGGGAATTCATTTGAAAAATGTGATTCTGTGACTATGCCCACTTTTCCTGTGGTCTCCTCCCTTGAGAACAGAGAAACATCCAAGACACTCTTCGTATTTTTACTTAGTTAGGCCTTACTATCTTATTTACTGAGCTAGTTCATACTTGAACGGGATAAGAAGACGTATGGCATTGAATTAGGATAGGGTGACAGTCTAAGCACCTCAGATGTTTTCTGAATAAATAAATTAATCATTTATTCTCTTTCTGTTCTCTGATTGTTTTCCCTTTATACAAGCATGTTCACTCACTCACCAACACTCTCATTAAAAAAAAAACACACTCAGACACACACACAAACACTCAAACATACATGTACAGACACTCTGAAACACTAATATACACACTGAAGTGCTTACACACACACACACACACACACACACACTTTTTTGTGCTCAAACCCTGCACACACACACACATCAGGTTCTGTATCAATGCTTGATTCCAATGAATTACTCTGAAACAATTTGCTTTCCTGGAAAGCATTACTGTAAGGTCACACCTGTGTGTGTTTTTGTGTCTATGTACGTGTGTGTGTGCGTGTTTGTGTGTATGTACGTGTGTGTGTGTATGCATATATATATATATATATATATATATATATATATATGTGTGTGTATATATTAATATGTGTGTGTCCGTATGTGTGTGTGTGTGTATGTGTGTTTGTATTGATGTGTGTGTGTATGCATATATGTATGTTTGTGTGTTTATATTAATGTGTGTGTTTGTGTGTATGTGTGTGTGTGTTTGTATTAATGTGTATGTGTGTGTGTGTGTGTGTGTGTGTGTGTGTGTGTATGTGTGTTTGTATTAATGTGTGTGTGTCCTCAGTCTCAGTTCCACCTGTGTCACTATGCTGCCTGCCATGACGAGGCTGAGTTTCCCGAGCCGGAACGTTTTATGCCGGAGCGCTGGCTGAGGGGGACCCCCTCGCAGTCCCAGCACCACCCCTACAGCTTCATCCCCTTCGGGGTGGGCGTCCGCGCCTGCCTAGGCAAACGCGTGGCCGAACTGGAGATGTACTTCGCCCTCTCGCGGGTCAGTCACAACAACAGTGTTTGTATGTATGTGTGTGTGTCTTTCTGTGTGTGTCTCTGTTTGTGTCATGTCATACATCGAACCCCTGCTGATATTTCTACCGTATTTATATCATTACTGTAGATTTCTGAATCTTAGGCTCACCGTTCGAATTTTCCTTGCCATCTCCAGATAATGCAACACTACCGCATTCTGCCATGTGAGGGCGCCAGTGTTATTCAACCCAAGACGCGGACTCTTCTCATTCCCTCCAAACCAATCAACCTGCAGTTCCTCCCTGTCGCCTGAAAGGGGCGCTTATGTCATTTGTTCAGAGAAAGTACTTGTATGTAGCCTGTACCAAAGTTGGAACCCAGTGGGTCGTTTTGGTGTGAATAAATTCTAAACTACCACAAATAGGTACAATTACATATTTGGACACAAAGTTGAGTTCAGTACTAAAACAGAGTACACAACACCATGTACAGAAAAGGATAAATATGGCCACCGTTAATGCCAGACGGAGTTGAGAAATGGAGCTGTCTGCGGGCCTGCATCTGTGCCTTCTTCATTGATGGCTCATTCATGTCAGCATGATAGATAGATGGCAGGAACTAAATTAGTTCCCTCAGGGTCTGTCGGTCTCCCCGGAAACTGAACAGACTGCACCAGCAAGCATCACCCAATCATTCCCAGGTGGATGGAAAGAGGAGCAGTATGAAATGGACTTGTTCCTTGGCTTTAGCAATCTATTCACACATTCTTCTACATTAATGCACTTTGTTAATTTTTTAACTTGTGAAATGATAGCCTACAAATGGGTTATTAATGGGCTAAAACTTGTAGTCTTATGTTACCTTGTGGTTTTCAATGAATGTGAAAGATTGCCTATACATGAACTAAACAAACGCTTCAAAGTCTTTTATTACCACTTTGCCTGAAGAATTGTAAAAGTATTTTCTGTCATTGAGACTGTGGCAACATCCTGTAGCCTCTAGTCTTCTGATTTGCTTGTTTCTTTTCCAAGAATAAAGCAACTCATCTGTCCCTTTTGGATGGCAACTGCACTCTCTCTTATTGGGTTTGTAGTCATACAGTCCCACCACTGACAGCAGGCTTTCATTACTCATTTCATTGCTCATTGTGTAAGTTCTCATGTACCCATTAAAATGTTTTATTTTTCTGAGGGTGTGAGATTTGTCACTGAACATTCGTGATGGGACCTAAGCCAGCAGTGGTGATCTGTCAAAGAGTGACAGTGTGCTCATAACGTCAGTGAGTAAGATCTCCAGAACGTCTGAGAATAATTTCAGATGAACAGGAGGCTACAAAAACAGCCATGGTAACAGCCAAAACCGTCAAGAAGCGTCGTGAATGAAGTATCCTTGCTAATGTATAAGTCCTGTTTATTCGTAGTAATCACAGATTGAAGTGTTTGATTATATCTCATTTAGTCATTGACCATGTTCATTCTGAATTTGGCTGTTTTAAATCCCTCCTCACCAGCTGTTCTGTTGGCTTTACTCTTAAGGCCGCTCTTTTATCCATCCAGACTAAGCAAGTCCATGTGCTGCAAACTCAGCGTTTCCCCTGCCACGAGTTGGTACTGTGCTGTGTATTAGAGCCCGACGGCTCAGGTGTTGGCACATCCATCTCTGGCCGTGTCCTGCCAACCATAAAAAAAGGCTAATCATCTTATGGACCTATCTCCCGACAGCGTTGGCCTTTCCTGGCGAAAATACCCCCGCGGGTATGATAACCTGCACGACCATGACGGTTTCTAGCGCCAGTGGAGGTTGGCAGCCTGGTTGGCTTGAGACTGGTTGGCTTGCTTCTCGTTCTCGGCGCGCCTCGCGTGCGTGTGCTTGCCCTAAAAGCGTTTTGCGCGTCCCCGCTCGTTGTTACTAGATGGTACGCTCCACAGCAACCGAGGGGAGGTAAAAAGCGTAACTTATCCGGGGATCTACCCAAACGACAGGTCAGACTAGCCCGACTGAATGCTACCTTAGCTCGAAAAGGGATGTCGTTATGAACTATTTTAATCAAATGGTATGCGCAGCTTGGCTCCTACACAAAGAGATGTTCTCTAGCGCAGCCGTTCACCAGCTGCCTTTAGCTATTGTGCCTAATTAGAACAGCAGTATAATCATCGCCGGGAGTGGGACGAGACTGAGTGGGTGTCAATACGAAACACACTTAAAGACGCTCTGCAGACGGATCGCACCAAGGCGAGTTGCAGTGGTCTTTGTGGAAACCAGCCGCATTTTTGTGTTTTTGGACATCGCTGGCTGCATCCCTGTCGGATGGGGCGGTCATAGGACGCGAAGCAGGCGGCTGGCTTGGCTTGCGAGAGATGCTGCTATCCAACGCGCCTTCCTGGATCGGGCGATTCAGCAGAGGAGGCAGCCGAAGGACACAAAACTGTTGCGAGGGTAAGTACGGCGCAGTTTTGTCCACGTAAATGATCGTCACTGTGAACAAGACATTTATACAATCGACATTCAGGAAGGATGAATGACTATCGACCGTCTCACCACCCCATGCCCAGTCCCAGGCCTTTGGAAGTCAATCTTTGCCACCTTACAGTGAACGAAATGTGCTTGATTAGCCTATGTAGTGCTTGCTACCTTAATGTCACGGTGATGTCTGTTGAGCTT
>CM050220.1:23735923-23743423 GCA_027475355.1 Coilia nasus | reverse complement strand
TCTGTGTGTGTGTGTGTCTGTGTGTCTGTGTGTGTGTGTGTGTGTGTGTGTGGCTGTGTGTGTGTGTGTGTCTGTGTGTCTGTGTCTCTGTGTGTGTCTGTGTGTGTGTGTGTGTGTGTGTGTGTGTGTGTGTGTGTGTGTGTGTGTCAGACAGAGAGAGAGAGCCATGTGGAGACAGATGAACACAGGTAAGCAGGCAGTGATGGAGAGAGGAGGGGACTACGGAGGAATGGAAAAATGGATAAATGCCAAAAACCAGATGAACAGACTACGCTAGGTAGAGATGGAGAGAGAGAAAGAAGTGCTCTTAGAAGGAAAGAGAGAAAGAAAGAAAGAGAGAATAAGAAAAGGTTGAAGTGCACATATAGAAAGAAAAGACTAGAAAGAGGTACCATAGAGAGAATGTAAAATGTAGAAAGACTACAAGACGCAGAGGTGAAAGTGACAGTAGAGAAAAGACAGATGGTACCTGCAGGGCTTTAGGTGTGTGTGTGTGTGTGTGTGTGTGTGTGTGTGTGTGTGTGTGTGTGTGTGTCTGTGTGTGTATCTGTGTGTCTGTGTGTGTGCGTGTGTGTGTGTGTGTGAAGTTCATCTTAATTCAGTTTACAGCCAAAAATGAAGGCAATAACAGCAGATTCTGGACTAGATATGGCTGTAATGTAGCCATGAAGCCCAGATTCTGTGTGTGTGTGTGTGGATGTGTTTGTGTGTGTGTGTAGTTCAGTTTTTGCAATTTAGCTAAATAGTTAGTGCAGGTGATAATAGCCCTGATATAGCCCTGATGTGACCCTGATATAGCCCTGATATAGGCCTGATGTGACCCTAATATAGCCCTGATATAGCCCTGATGTGGCCCTGGTATAGTCCTGATGTAGCAGTGATGTTTGTCTGCTAGTCTATTGCAGGACCACAACAACAGACACACACACAACACACACACACTAACACACACACACTAACACACACACACACACACACACACACACACACACACACACACACACACACACACACACACACACACACACACACACACACACACACATATACAACAAGGCTAAAATATCAGCTCTTATCATTAGGGCTATGCTGTCAGTGTTATTGCCTGTCTCTGTATGAAAGCATGGGCTAAAAGAAATATAGGTGTGTGTGTGTTTGCGTGGGTAAATGTTAGATGCTGATGATGTGAATTATGATGCGGAATACACAAATACATGGACTTTGCACTTTATATCACATTGATGCAGGCACTTACCCACTAAACACACACACACACACACACACACACACACACACACACACACACACACACACACACACACACACACACACACACACACACACACGCAGAACCTAGTTATAGTGTTGGGCATAAAGATGGATTGGGTTATTTGGTGGAGACACACTTTGGCCCAGTGCAATAGTGCTTATTCCCCCCTCACCTACCAATCATACAGGAAGAGCTGAGAGAGAGAGAGAGAGAGAGAGAGAGAGAGAGAGAGAGAGAGAGAGAGAGAGAGAGAGAGAGAGAGAGAGAGAGAGAGAGAGAGAGAGAGAGAGAGAGAGAGAGAGAGAGAGAGAGAGAGAGAGAGGAAAGGAAAAGAAAAGAGTGTGTGTGTGAGAGAGATAGAGAGTGAGTGGGGCGGGGGCTTCTTGAAATGTACTGAAAAAAAATCCATTCTTTTTGTCTCAGAAAATTGTTAAGTCATACAGTTCCTATGGGAAGAGAAGTACATGTTAGAGCTGGCAGTACAGTGTGTGATTATGTGTATGTGCAGACAAATACACTGAGAGAGAGAGAGAGAGAGAGAGAGAGAGAGAGAGAGAGAGAGAGAGAGAGAGAGAGAGAGAGAGAGTGAAAGAGAAAGAGAAAGAGATTGAGTGTGTGTGTGTTATAAGATGTCATAGAATAAGACCGAAGAGAGAGTGTTTGCTAACATGTCACAGAATAAGAGAATGAGAATGAAATGAGAGATGGAGAGAGAGAGAGAGAGAGAGAGAGAGAGAGAGATAGGAGACAGAGAGTGTGTCACAGAATACTAGAGGACACATTAGGACAATGTGCAAATAGTATGCCCTCCTTCTCATCAGTGTGAGTTCAGTTCTTCTGCTTTGGGATGTGCTGAGCTAGGAAGCCACAGTGGCCACCTTTGACATCTGATTTGTCTACAGTGATGTTCGAATGTCCTTAAATGTACCTCAGCATTATAGACCTGCATTAAAATGTTGAACCTAAAGTTAGATATATGTACTGTAGTAGTTCTTTCATTTGTTTTTGTCAATAGAAAATAAAACACACCAAAACCCTCCCCACTAGTGTGTTTGAGAGATTGACAAGCCAGTTAAGCATTGTTGAATTGAACTGAATTGAATTGAGAGAGGAGAGAGAGGAGAGAGAGAGAGAGAGAGAGAGAGTTAGTTTATGTGTTTCTTTGAATGGGTGAATGTAAGGGTGGGTAGACTGATTGAGTAGGGAGGAGAGAAACAGTTGGTGTGTGTGTGTGTGTGTGTGTGTGTGTGTGTGTGTGTGTGTGTGTGTATGTAAGTGGTTGAATGACAGACCACGAAGACTGAGTGACTGAGTGTGAAAGCGCCAGTCTGTCAACACCAACAGCAGCCACCGTGACAAACCTCCAGTGAGCATGTGTGGTGCTATGAGTGTGTGTGAGTGTGTGTGTGTGTGTGTGTGTGTCTGTGTGTGTCTGTGTGAGTGTGTGTGTGTGTGTCTGTTTGTGTCTGTGTGTGCCTGTGTATGTGTTTTATAAGTGTGTGACTAAACTGAAGACAAACTGTCTACATATGGCTCTGCCTACACGCCATCTACTGAGTCAGATGCAGACACTTACATAACATAAGCACCGTGGCCCGGATGGGGAAGGGGTGTTGGGGTGTGTGTTCAGGGGGGGTTGACTAAGACACACCCCAGAATGGTGAAGGAAGGTCTGGGCAGCAGCAGCAGATTGGTTGGGGAGGGACAGATTGGCTGTGGGGGGTGTCACCTGTGGTCGCGTCACGCTTCATGTCTCACAGCACAGGCTGTGTACCAGACACTGACCACGCAGGGAGTGTGTTCAGGCACGACGCACACACACAAACACATGCACACACACACACACACATGCATGTACACACAAACATACACGCCGCACACTTATGTACACACATAGTACACACACATACATGTGTACACACACATACACACCACTCAAACACACACACACACACACACACACACACACACACACACACACACACACACACACACACACACACACACATCACAGCGAGGATGGCAGAGTGCTGGAAGGCTCTTCACTGATCCATGGAGAGATGGAAGCAGAATTTCCATCCCTGTCGCCTGGAGAGATTCCAGCCATTCGAGACCCGACAAGGAGAGAGGGAATAACAGTGGAGAGAAGGAGAGAGAGAGAGAGAGGGGTGGGGAGAGAGAGAGAAAAGAGAGAGAGGGAGAGTAATGAAGAGAAAGAGTGAGATGAAGACAGAGAGAGAGGGAATAACAATGGAGAGGAGGAGAGACTGGGGGGGGGGGGGGGGGGGGCAGAGGGCGAGTAATGGAGAGAAAGAGAAATGGAGAGAGAGATATCTCAAAGGCAGAAGAGAGAGAACTGTAGGGATTTGGAGGAGAGGGTGGGAAGGAAGAGGGAGGAGAGGAGAAAGGGGGATAAAGAGAGAGAGAGAGAGACTGTGTGTGAGAGAGAGAGAGAGAGAGAGAGAGAGAGAGAGAGAGAGAAAGGGTGACGAAGTGAAATGAATGAGTGTAAAGGCTTGGAGCGATGGAATGGAAATGAAAGCAGAGAAAGTGATGATGGAGATTTGGAGACTCGGGGCTCATGAGGCACGAGATGTGTGAGGAGGCATGGAAGAGTTACCACACATGGATCTGTGTGTGTGTGTGTGTGTGTGTGTGTGTGTGTGTGTGTGTGTGCGTGTGTGCGTGCGTGCGTGCGTACATGCACCCATGTGTGTGTTTGTGCAGTGTGTGCACGTGTGTATATGCGGTGCATGTGTGTGTGTGCATGAGGGTGTGCATTGTGAGTGCGTCTGTGTGCTCTGTGTGTATGCGTGAGTTCTTGTGAGTGTGTGTGTGTTTGCATGCCTGTGTGTGTGTTTGTGCTGCCTGTGTGTGTGTGCGTGTGTGAGTATGTGTGTGTTTGTGCTATGTGTGTGTGTGCATGTGTGCGTAAGCAGTTAAAAGATGATTACATTACAACTCTTTTTAATAGTCTGCACCAAATGGGCTGCATCATCAGACATTGTTCCCCCATACAGACCAGACCGCACGCACATTCATCCAGCACTACAGCTCAGGGGATGTTAAAATGTCAGTGGCTGCAGAGACCTTGGTGAGAGATGTGACCAGAGTCGTAAAGTGAGCTTCTGCGTGTGTGGAGGTGTCATCGTGTGCTGATAGTGTGGTGTCAGTGTGGGTAGTGTGTACTTGCAGTGTGGATAGTGTGTATGTAGTAGTTGCAGTGTGGATAGTGTGTAGTTTTATTGTGGATAGTGCATATAGTGTGTAGTGTCAGTATGGATAGTGTGTCATTTTACTGTGGATAGTGTGTAGTAGTGTGTAATTTGGGTATGGATTGTGTGTAATTTGAGTGTGGAAAGTGTATAGTTTGAGAACAGTGTGGACAGTGTGTAGCTTCAGTGTGTATAATATGTAATTTGAGTGTGGATTATGCGTATTTTCAGTGTGGATCATGCATACGTTCAGTGTAGATGGTGTGTACTTTCAGTGTGTATTTTCAGTTTCTGGACAGTGTGTTTTTTTTAGCGTTAGCTGTTCGGTGCTGATGAAGTGTGACTCGTAGATGCCGGTGTGCGACCTGACTGCAGTGTGTAGCTATTGAGCGCAGCACTTATGTGCAGTAATGTGAGGTGTAGAGTGAGTGCAGGACTAATGGGCTTTAATGTGCTTCACACACACAGCAGGATAGCCAGAGGAGCCGCCACAAGCAAGAATAGATTTTAGGGGGAGCGGAAGCAAGAGAGAGAGAGAGAAAGAGAGAGAGAGGTGCACTTTCTTATATATATTATTTCTTATATATCTGAGAAATACTCAGATATAAGGGAAACATATTCTGATAAATTCACAAACCTAATCCCAGGGTTCCAAAAGCTGTGTGAACAGGAATTACTGTCTGTCTTACCCTGGACAGCAAGGACAAACAGCAGCTCTTGCTGCCAAATATGTCACTGAATGCCATACAGTAAGAGACAGTGGATAGACACCACGAACACAAACACATGTACTGTACACCAATCCACAGCATTTCAGAACACCCACACACTAACACATAATCATTCACACACACAGACTCCATACACACACACACACACACACACACACACACACACACACACACACACACACACACACACACACACACACACACACACACACACACACACACACACACACACACACACACACACACACACAGCATTTTGTTTGTTTGTACAAATGTCATAGATACATGTATGCTCATCATACTGTATTGTTTGGATGTCACGCTTTGGCAATGCAATGAACTATTTGTCGTGCCAATAAAGTTGACTTGAATTGAAATGAATTGAATTGAGAGATAGAGAGAGATAGAGAGAGAGATATGTTTCCTCACTATGCAATACATTATGTGGCAGAGAGACTGAGATACAGAAAGTATTAACAGATAAAATGAGAGACAAAAAGAATGAGAGAGAACATTGTTTATTTTTTGTCTCTGGTGTACATTTGTCCCCAATGAGTGAACAGGGTTTTTTACTAAGTGTGCAGTTGTACACTGTGTCTCTGCATCTTGTCTCTACATCTTCCTGTTATGGCTGTAAAATTCCTACTGTGCTGACCGTGGCTGAGGGGATAGAGGAGTTGCATTCAGACAGCTGGTGGTTCGGTTCCACCTCACCCTCATCCCGGCCTGGTCCAAGTGTCCTTGAGCAAGACACTGAACCCCATACTGCTCCCTGTGTGCCGATTGGCCGGTGCGCTGGCCCTGGCCTTCCATGTGTAAATGTATAGGTGAATGTGAGGCATTCTCTATAATGGTTAGGGAGTTGGTCTTGCAATCGGAAGGTTGCCGGTTCGAATCCCACCCTACCCATGGTTGAGATGCCCTTGAGCAAGGCATCTAACCCCACACTGCTCCAGGGACTGTAACTGAAACCCTGTAAATATCTGTAAGTCGCTCTGGATAAGAGCGTCAGCTAAGTGTAATGTAATGTAATGTATATGAAAGTGCTATATAAATGCTGCACATATCATTTATTATTATTATTATTATTATTATTAATGAGAGAGAAAGGGAGGTAAGAAAGATTGGATAGGAGATACAGACAGGCAGCACAGAGTAACAAGAGTCAGGTGAAAGAGATGAAAAAGATGTGTGTGTCTGTGTGCGTGTGTGTGTGTGTGTGTGTGTGTATGTGTATGCGTTTGTGTGTGTGAGTGTGATTGATAGTGGGGGAAGGGAGACCAGAGGGGCTGGGGAATTCAGTAAACCACATATAATCTCATAGAGCGCTTTATCATTACACAAAGTGTGTGTGTGTGTGTGTGTGTGTGTGTGTGTGTGTGTGTGTGTGTGTGTGTAATCATATTTATATGGCTTAATTTTTATCTGTTTGTGTGCGCGCAAAAGAGAGAGAGAGAGAGAGAGAGAGAGAGAGAGCAAACGAGAGACAGAAAGATAGAGAGTATGTAGATTTAGAGGACATCTGACAAAGAAAAAAAATGGTTGAATTATACACACAGAGAAAGACTGCACACGGAGAAAAGCTGCACATGTGCTTTGTGTGAAACACAGAGAAAATGTGTGGTTGGGTGTGTGCATGTGTGTGTGCGTGTATGTCTGTGTCTGTGTGTCTGTGTATGTGTGTGTGTGTAGCATTTTCCTAGTAGGCGGCAGACCAGATGTTGGCCTTGTCATATTAGGTCTCTAGGTCTTTGTGTCTGGGCCACTAGCCCATGGCAGTAGCCACACGGACTACAATTCCCATCAGCCATCATTCCAGGAAGTACGTTCCATGTCAACCCTCATTGTAACCTGTATTGTTTCTATGTTGACAGAGCTTTGTCAGTGGTCTTGCAATAATTTGACTGTGTTTCCAGATGTCATGTTTGTTATGGTACCATGCGACCAGCACCTTTTGTATACACATAATTGTGTGTGTGTGTGTGTGTGTGTGTGTGTGTTTGTGTGTGAGAAAGGAAGAGAGAGAGAGAAGAGAGAAGAGAGAGAAAGAGAGTATATGCTAATGTTTCTACATTACATTACATTACATTCTTCTGGAACTGGAGTATTTCTTGGCAGTGAGACACAAGCGTCCATCTCCCATAATCCCCCTGTCAGTAAGATCATGTCCTGTCATCCCATCTGTCTGCCGCTGTGAGATTAGATTGCTTAGGCTGCACTTCTTATGGCAGCCAGTGAGTTGGGGATTCTTTCATATGGATTACAGCCACCGATTTGTCTCATA
>CM050220.1:23713423-23730923 GCA_027475355.1 Coilia nasus | reverse complement strand
ATACACAACACTCGTATGTGATTGTCTTGTGAGCGGGGATTCATTCTTGATAGTGTTAAGTTTTAGTACTATAGTCTGTAGTTTGTTTTAAATTCATTTGTATATCGTTTTTTTTAGTTGTATACATGCTCTATATTCAGCAGTATCCAGTTCTGCTGTTTTGTTCTAAATTCAGCAGTTTTTTGTTCTCTTACAGTGGTTTAGTGTTTGTTGTAGATTCAGCAGTTTTTCGGGTCTTACACTGTAATGTGCTGGAGATTGGGCACCTCCAAGGACCTCCTTGTTTCCTTGACTCCAGCCTTAGGACATTTTACCCCTCCTGACTTGCTCACATCCAGACCTCAGTGCCGATTAAACTACAGGTGTAATTAAATTCGTATTACCATTTACTGTGAGCATTATCCCTCATTACAGAATTATCCCTCATGCATTATTATGATGCATTAGGCTTGGATACTTCCTGCTGAATCATGGGAATTGTATTTTTGTTTCCACTGGCCTAATCTTGTTTGCTATTATCACTGTCAGTCTATTAGTAGAGGTACTGGCAGCTAATGTCAACACAATTAGGTCTGTGTCCCCAACAGAAAACTACAAATCCCTTTTGCGCTGTACTATCAGTTATGAGAGGATTGCTCTCTTGCGGGTTGATGGAAGTTGTAGTCCTTGGTTTCATGGGACTCTAGTGTTGCTGTAGTAGTGTGTTGCTAGTAGTCTTCTCATCTCGCACTGTTAAATATTGATGAGGGCAATTACCCATGGCCCATCTTATGTAACTGTACTCAGTGACTTTGTCCACTTGGCCTACAAAACTCAGGCTGCTATCTGACTACAGCAAACTTCACCAGCCTCAAATAACCTACAAATCCCTTCAGCCCATGAGGTGCATGTGTTTTGGTGGCTGTGATGAAATAAGATGGCTTTCACGTTGATTTTGCTCGTTTTTGCACTTTTCCTTTTTTCAATAACAACAAAATGGCCAAGAAAACACTGTTGTGAGGTTGTGAGGACCATCATAATGTCATCACAAGTTTTTTTTCTAGTTTTCTTATTGTTGTGAGGACATTTGGCCCTCACAACCATAGAAATACATGGCCACACACACACACACACACACGTCCTGACATGTGCATCCACACTTCAGTAGCATATCCTGACAGATGACAGGGCACCAGGGAGACTTTTATTCTGACAGGGGAAGAGATCTCAACTGAGAAGAGCAGAGTAAGAAATGATGGAGAGAGAGAGAGAGAGAGAGAGAGGGAAGGAGGAGGTAGAGAGAAAGAAGGGGTGAGAGGGAGAGAGAAAAGGATTTAGAGATAAGGCATGAGTGATGGAGAGAGTGAAGAATAGTAGGGAAAGAGGATGTGTGGATGGCAATAGGAAGACAGAGACAGTCACAAAAGAAAAAGGTGAAGGAGGAGGAGGAAGAGGAAGAGGGGATGTATTGGGGTAGTGAGTGTAAAACCGCTGTAAGAAAGACAGGAAGGCCAAGTGAAGGATTAGTCCACTGTGTCTGGGAAGCCCTGTGAGTTACCAGGATTCACAGAAATGACAGAAGAAGGTTAGATCCGTATCTTGGACATTTAACATCAGACTGGCTCTTATACTGCCTTTTTTCCTTCTGGAGAGACTTTTCACAACACTCCGAACAATAACATGAACAAGGCTGTTTTAAAGTGCTGGTGAAAGTTTATATGTGTGTTCAGCAAAGCTTTGTTTCCTTCAAATGATTACATGCTCGATTTATTCTAATCAACTGACGGTGCTGGTTGCCCTTCCAAATTTGTGTACCCTGTGACACCCCAAGAACATCCTGTTGGGTCATGTGACAGACCATGTTATTTTATGTGTCCAAAGCATCCCATCCCAGATGTCTGGGTTCCAGGTTAACCCATGTGAACGGTATTTACCTAACTTTAATGAAAACACAAGACATCTTTTTGTACATATAAGGTGTTGTAAACATGTTTATTTAAAAAAACTATATATTAATTAGTTTATTTTAGCTTTGTATTGTGTCCTACATATGTGAGTCCATCCGTTCGTAATACAGGCTGGACATAAATCTGCCTGAGTTCCCCGCCACTGCTTCAGGACTTGTTATCAGCTGATGCACCCCAAGTGTCTGCGATGAGGGCAGAAGGGGTCACACCATCATCCTTTCGGTTAGCCACCTCTCTCACAGTCACTCTCCGCTTCAAACAGCCACGAAGCACTCTCCTCCTCTCCTCCTCCACCTCATCTTCTGCTGCTTGTGCGGCCAGGTATTTAGCATCTGCAGCTGTTATGAAAGAGATCAAAAAAGCAGTCAGTTAGGACAGGACTAGAAAAGGACCAAACCTCAGATGCCAGAAGAAGAGAAAGATGAATGGAAGAGAGTAAGGAAGGGAGGAAAGAAGAGAGAAGAGAAGGAGATGAGGAGCTTTGTTGTGGGCAGAGTGCTGATGGTATGATACTTACATGCTCTCTTCACTGCAGCGCGTCTGCGGATGAACCACATGATCAGCATTTCCCTCCTGTCCTCCTCCAGCTTGTGCCTCACTTCAGTGGTCAGCCGGACCCGCTTGTCTGCCTGCAGAACCAGCTGTGCCTTGACAGAAGTTCTGGCCTGGTATCTGTACCAGGGCAGAGGAAGGCGGAAGACGTCCAGGGGAGCCTCTTTCCTGAGTGGCTCTGTGCTGACATTGGCCTTCTCTGCAGGCTTGGCCACATCAGCATGGTGGACACTCACTGGCTCAGGGGTGGCCATCTCAAGGCTCTTGGATCCTTTGTCTTCCTCTGTCTTCCTGTTGTCCATCTCCTGGCTCTTGCTGGCCATTTCTCTCACATCCCTCAGCTCCTCTGACCTGGCGGTCTTGCCCACACGATCTTCATTGGGCACTGACACGCAGCAGTTGAAAATAGCGCAGAGTTTCATCATTAGCAACCTCTCTCTTTGGTGTCTGCAATTAGACTGAGCAGCTCTCTGCACTTGGACCATGAAGATTCTAGTTTGAGGTTCTAGAATGCAGGTAAACATTCCATGCAGTCGTCACGGTGATAACGGTGTTCATTTAAATCTGGGGCAGCAGCAAAGCATTTAGAATGTTCATGTCAATGCTCACTACACTGACCTTTCTTTCTTTCTTTCTTTCTTTCTTTCTTTCTTTCTTTCTTTCTTTCTTTCTTTCTTTCTTTCTGTTAGCTGATCAGCCATATTGTAATATGATGTATGATGTTATCTTTATATTTATTTAAAGCTATTTTTCTACTTATTTTTACTTGTGTCTTTACTAATACTTCCTCTCCCTGAGTTTTTTTTTGTTTTAATGCTGTGATTTTATTCTGTCTTTATTATTCTATCTGTTAAGCACTTTGGGTCAACTTGTGTTGTTTTTAAATATGCTATAGAAATAAATTGAAAACGTCTAGCAAATCACATACAACCTGTGAAAAAGGGGAAATCTCACATCTGGCTAAAAGTAATGAAAAACACCACTAAATGTGAGCAGTATTTCTGTCCTTCTGCATGTATGTGTGTGTGTGTGTGTGTGTGTGTGTGTGTGTGTGTGTGTGTGTATGTGTGTGTATGTGTGTGTATTGTGTTTGGTGGCGTATGTGTTTTCTGTCCTTCTGTGTGTTCCTGTCCTCTGCCTGTTTGTTTGTGCATACGTGTGTGTGTGTGTGTGTGTATGTGTGTGTGTGTGTAATAAGATGCTTTGATGAAATGGCCTGTCATTAAAAATACAGAGTACATGTAATAAACGAGTAAAAGAAAGACAGGATGAAGAGAAGCTGTGGCAGAGGTCTTGCAGTGGAGTTGTATGCAGTAGGTGTTAATTGGAGGCGCTCCATCTCTCCTTCAAAAGCTTGTGTGAGAAATGGCTATTTCTGGCACGTGAAAACTCCTTCACCAAAAGTGTCATTTTCACCATCTCCCTCTCTGTCTTTCTCTCTCTCTCTCTCTCTCTCTCTCTCTCTCCCTCCCTCTCTCTTTCGCTCTTCTTCTTCTTCATCTTCTTCTTCCTCCTTTCCTTCTCTTTACCTTCATTTTACAGTCCTATTCTTTCTCTATCTCCATCTTCTTACCACTCCTTATTGACTGCTCTCTTTTACTCGCATCTCGTTTTGTTTGTTTTGCCAAGCAAAGGGCAAACTTGCGGCCTTGATTTAGTCTGTCTTTTATTGATACTTGTTTTTTCAGTGTCTCTGCTGCAGGTCTTTTTTCAGGTTCTCTCTCTATCTCTCTGAGGTCTATCCCTGTCTCGCTCTCTCTCTCTTCCTCCCTCTCTCCCTCCCCTCTCTATCTCTCTCCCTCCTTTACTTTCTCTCTCTCTTCCTTTCACTCTTTCTCTTTCCTCTATCTCTCTCTCTCTCTCTGGCTCCCTCTCTGTCTCTCTCTCTCTCCCTCCCTCCCTCTCTCTCTCTCTCTCTCTCTCTCTCTCTCTCTCTCTCTCTCTCTCTCTCTCTCTCTCTCTCTCTCTCTCTCTCTCTCTCTCTCTCTCTCTTTCTCTCTCTCTCTCTCTCGGTCCCTGTCCCTCTCTCCAGCTCAATACAAATGAGCTTCTTCTTTCCACAGCTCGTTGTATGCCAGTAGTGCCAGGGGGCCTGCCTGTGTAATTTACTAGTGTGTAGCCGAGACATGGATGGTCTGCTGTTATTGATCTCACCGCCGTGGCAAACTACTCAGGTCGTAAAGCCCCTTCTCTGAAATAGCCACACCGCTAAAACAGATTAACATTGCATCTGAACACAAATCCTGTGTTGTTTCTGTCAGGATCATTACCAGAACTTCGATCTGAAACCGTAAGTAGGTTAATGGTGTAGTCTACTCTACAGTTTAAACAAAGTGGCTCGTGAAGTAGCTATTTGTAAATAGGCTCATCACATAGCTAACCATACGGTGAACAGATAGTCTCATCATGTAGTTAACCATACAGAGGCTAACCATGCAGGTAAACCAATGGGCTTATAAAGTAGCTTCTCTGAGCTAACAACCCAGTTAATGCAAATGGCCTTATCATGCAGCCAAAATGTAATTGTTGCTTAAATATATATACGTATATATACAGTACTGTGCAAAAGGCAGGGGTGAAAAGATGCTGTCAACTAGGAATGCTTTCAAAAATGGTAGTGTTAATCATTTATGTTCATCAATTAACAAAATGCAGTGAAGGAACAAAAGAGAAATCTAAATCAAATCAATATTTGGTGTGACCACCCCGTTGCCTTTAAAAGAGCATCAATTCTTCTAGGTCTATGGCATAGAGTTTTTGAACGAACTTGGCTGGTACCTTGCGCCAAACATCTTGAAGAACTACCACAGGTCTTCTGTGGATGTATGCTTCCTGACATATACAACCAATTTGGTGTAATTGGTTGATCATACACTTGGGGTACCCACAGGGGTACACACAAAGTCAGGGATTTTGCAGAATTACAGTCAGGTGTATGATCCACCAATAACACCAAATTGGTTGTATATGTCAGCCAGAGCTAACTAGGTAACACAAATGTTAACCAGTTAGCCAAGATGTTGAGTAGGACAGAATAGTATTCACATCCTTCTCAAAGCTCTCGCGAAAGTCTTATTGTAGCTTCTTAAAACAATTTATCATTTGATGATGAGCAAGATAGATGCATCTGAGTTCTACTGACTTTACAATATTATGGACAGAAAACTCAAGAGAATCAATATTATTATTTATTTTTAATTATTTTTTTAATTATTGATTATTGTTTTTTTCCCTAGATTGCTAGTGTTTTGCTAGTACAACATTTGGCGACTATATTAAGCCTAATTGCAGCTGTATGTACAGTAATCACATTAAATTAAATTAAGCGTAACAAATAGGGCTTCCCCCATTTATTAGGGACTTCCACCCCCTCCTTCCCCCTGTATGCACAGGTCATTACACTGTGGATAGCTATGGACTGTGCCCCATGCACCAAGCACTTTAAACACTCTCACAGAGAGTGCACTACTCTCATAGAGATCTGTACCCTTGTAGTCGTGTACTTTGTGTTGCTTGTTGTGCTGCATTAACTGTACTGTGTGAAATGGCTATAACAGTAAACTTTACATTTAAATTTAAAGCAACACTAAGTAGTTTTTGTCTCCGGTCACCCTACAGGTTGGAAGTGGAATTGTCTCTCACTCAAACTACAGAGACGGCCCACTCCTCCAAACTTGCTTAGTGGGGTCATAGCCCATGCAGGCCGGCACAGCAAATTCAGAAGTGCATTTCACCCAGTTACAAGTTGATTTTGGAAACATTATTTTAAGGTTGAAAAACGCCTTAGTATTGCTTTAAACTTCAACTTAAATGCACCCCCCCCCCCCCCCCCCCCCACCCCCTCTTCCCTCCCCTCCCCTGCCCCTCTCGTCTCCTAGGCTACCGGTGCTTCAAGGCGGTGATGTTCCTGACGGGGCTGATGTTCGGCTCGGTCATCATCTTCATGCTGTGCTACAAGGAGCGCGTGCTGGACACGCAGCTGAGCGTGGAGGCCTCGGTGGGCATCGGCCTGGGCATCGGCACGCTGTGCGGCCTGGTGACCATGCTGGTGCGCAGCGTGGGGCTCTTCATGGTGGGGCTGCTGCTGGGGCTTCTGGCCGGGCGTGGGCGCGCTGGTGGGCATGGAGGAGCTGTCGGCGTCCCCGCCCCGCACCGTCTGGGTGCCCCTGGGCGTGCTGCTGGGGCTGGGCATGCTCTTCGCCGTGCTGACGCTGCAGTGGCAGCGCTTCTTCGTCACGCTCTCCACCGCCTTCTTCGGCGCCGCCGTGATCGCCGTGGCCGTGGACTACTTCGTGGAGGTGTTCGCGCTGGTGCGCTACGTGCTGGAGCGGGGTCAAGGCCACACCGCGGGCCCGGCCCGTCTGCTGGATCACCTGGGTGGTTCTGGGGGCCTGGCCCGCCCTCGCGCTCCTGGGGGGTGCTAGAGCTAACTAGGTAACACAAATGTTAACCAGTTAGCCAAGATGTTGAGTAGGACAGAATAGTATTCACATCCTTCTCAAAGCTCTCGCGAAAGTATTATTGTAGCTTCTTAAAACAATTTATCATTTGATGATGAGCAAGATAGATGCATCTGAGTTCTACTGACTTCACAATATTATGGATAGAAAACTCAAGAGAATCAATATTATTATTTATTTTTAATTATTTTTAAATTATTGATTATTGTTTTTTTCCCTAGATTGCTAGTGTTTTGCTAGTACAACATTTGGCGACTATATTAAGCCTAATTGCAGCTGTATGTGTACAGTAATCACATTAAATTAAATTAGGCGTAACAAATAGGGCTTCCCCCATTTATTAGGGACTTCCACCCCCCTCATTCTCCCTGTATGCACAGGTCATTACACTGTGGATAGCTATGGACTGTGCCCCATGCACCAAGCACTTTAAACACTCTCACAGAGAGTGCACTACTCTCATAGAGATCTGTACCCTTGTAGTCGTGTACTTTGTGTTGCTTGTTGTGCTGCATTAACTGTACTGTGTGAAATGGCTATAACAGTAAACTTTACATTTAAATTTAAAGCAACACTAAGTAGTTTTTGTCTCCGGTCACCCTACAGGTTGGAAGTGGAATTGTCTCTCACTCAAACTACAGAGACGGCCCACTCCTCCAAACTTGCTTAGTGCGGTCATAGCCCATGCAGGCCGGCACAGCAAATTCTGAAGTGCCTTTCACCCAGTTACAAGTTGATTTTGGATACATTATTTTAAGATTGAAAAAACTACTTAGTGTTGCTTTAAACTTCAACTTAAATGCACCCCCCCCCCCTCTCGTCCCTCCCCTCCCCTGCCCTCTCCCCTCCCCTGCCCCTCTCGTCTCCTAGGCTACCGGTGCTTCAAGGCGGTGATGTTCCTGACGGGGCTGATGTTCGGCTCGGTCATCATCTTCATGCTGTGCTACAAGGAGCGCGTGCTGGACACGCAGCTGAGCGTGGAGGCCTCGGTGGGCATCGGCCTGGGCATCGGCACGCTGTGCGGCCTGGTGACCATGCTGGTGCGCAGCGTGGGGCTCTTCATGGTGGGGCTGCTGCTGGGGCTGCTGGCCGGCGTGGGCGCGCTGGTGGGCATGGAGGAGCTGTCGGCGTCCCCGCCCCGCACCGTGTGGGTGCCCCTGGGCGTGCTGCTGGGGCTGGGCATGCTCTTCGCCGTGCTGACGCTGCAGTGGCAGCGCTTCTTCGTCACGCTCTCCACCGCCTTCTTCGGCGCCGCCGTGATCGCCGTGGCCGTGGACTACTTCGTGGAGGTGTTCGCGCTGGTGCGCTACGTGCTGGAGCGGGTCAAGGCCACACCGCGGGCCCGGCCCGTCTGCTGGATCACCTGGCTGGTTCTGGGGGCCTGGCCCGCCCTCGCGCTCCTGGGGGTGCTGATCCAGTGGAAGGTGACGGCCGAGGGCTACTCGCACACTAAAGGTCAGTGTGTGTGAGTGTG
The DNA here is from genome assembly GCA_027475355.1 of Coilia nasus. Lineage (NCBI taxonomy): Eukaryota > Metazoa > Chordata > Actinopteri > Clupeiformes > Engraulidae > Coilia > Coilia nasus. The sequence goes on along the minus strand of CM050220.1, from coordinate 23,722,491 downwards.
TGTGTTTTTGGTTTGTGAGTGTGGGTGTTTGTCTATCTGAATTTGACTGCGTCTGTGTATTTCTGTATGTGCATGTGTGTCTTTGTCTGTGTGTGTGTATTTGTGTAGTGTGTGTGTATGTGTGTGTTCAGGTAATGAGTAAAGAAGTGTCCTCTCTCTTGGTGGTGGATAGGTAGTCATTAATGTCTAAGGCATTAGTGTTTTATGTCTGTGTTGTCAGACTAAGTGTGTGTGTGTGTGTGTGTGTGTGTGTGTGTGTGTGTGTGTGTGTGTGTAAGTATGTATGTATTGTGTACCCTGTGGGAGTGGGCGTTGGATTTCATGGTGTGAAGACTGTGTGAGTCATAGCAGTCATATGCGTGTGTGTGTGAGAGAGAGAGGAGAGAGAAGGAGAGCTCAAAATGGATGAATGATCTCCTGAAATGATAGTCAAGTTTGTTCAGCAGAGACTCCTACTGCTGCATCTCAATGGGGCACAGAGCAGCCAGAGGCAGGAGTGTGTAAGCACAAAATTATCTTTGTTTGGAACAGTGTTGAAGTGAGTGGGTGTGTGTGTGTGTGTGTGTATGTCTGAGATATACACACAGTGTGTGTTTGTGTATGTTGGCGTGTTTGTGTGTGTTGTACAGAGGGTCTGCACCGGAATCTCTTGAGGGTCATTTAGCAAGTCCCAGCAAGACCGATCCAATCAGCGAACAGAGGGTGTGTTCGTTAGCCGTGACGTTGACCTTGGTTGCTACATTTGAATTGTGTAGTGTGTAGGTAGGCTAATTGCATACGTGACGACCAGGCGTTAGCGATTGGGTAAAGGCAGAGGCACTTTTTTTAAACTTAAGCAGAGCCCACACCTCCAACAAATCGTTTCTGACGGTCTCTGTTCCAGGCCCTCTGTACAAAATGAAATGAAGTATGAGGGGCTGGTTTACCAGGCTATAAGTGTGTGGGTATGAGACACTGAGCTTATTATAGTGTGTGTGTGTAAGACCCAGATAGAGTGTGTGTAAAATATCACTGCATTTTATCCTAATGAAGAAAAGAAACAACAATTCTGATGTGCATGTGTGTATTAATGTGTGTGTGTGTTGATATGTGTTGATGTGTGTTAATGTGTATGTGTGTGTGTGTGTGTGTGTGTGTGTGCAGTGGTGATCAGCAGACAGCAGCGGCGTGTGCAGCTGATGCGTATCCGTCAGAAGGAGGAGCGGCGCGAGAGCGGGCGCAAGAAGAGGAAGAAGCAGCAGCCCCATCCTCATCCTCACCACACACACCCGCCCAAAGCCATGCACCCCGAGCCCGCCTACCGACGCAAGCCACAGCCCATACGCCGCTACGACGGGGACGTGCTCTCGCCCGTGAGTAGCACACACACACACACACACACACACACATATAATCTACCAGGGGTCTCCAAACCTTTCTGGGACTGAGGGCTACGTGAAGGATGGCAATCTGCGCCGAGGGCTACTTGTTCAAAATAATCTACTAAATCAAAGTCTTATAATTCCTTTCAAATAACACTATGTATGCTTGTTTGTGTTTAAATAATGATAGTTAAGAAATAAACTGGTGTTTAAACATTAAAAGTTGAAAACACAAATATATAATGATTAGAACACTGCAGTAGTGCTTATTTTAAAACATCCCTTACGGGCACCTTTCAAGCTCCTGGTGGGATATCTGGTGCCCATGGACACCATGTTGGGGACCCCTGATCTGGACATTGAAGTGGACGCAAAGAAATAATTTTATTGTGTGAGGAAAATGTTTTCTAACTGTACATATGACAGTAAACCTGAACATGAACTTGAACTGAAACACACACACATACATACACACAACCAGCCGAACAGCACACACCAGCCTAAACCCTGCACCCCTAGCCTGCCTATTGACTACCACTGTGTGTGTGTGTGTGTGTGTGTGTGGGGGGGGGGGGGGGGGGTCTGTATGCAAATGTGCGTATCTATCTCTTCTCTGTCTCTCTGCTTTCATGTGTGCGTGTCTGTGTCTGTGTGTGTGTGTGTGTGTGTGTGTGTGTGTGGGTCTGTGTACAAGTGTGCATATCTATCTCTTCTCTGTCTCTCTGTCTCTTGTGTGTGTGTGTGTGTGTGTGTGTGTGTGTGTGTGTGTGTGTGTGTGTAGGTCTGTGTGCAAATGTGCATATCTATCTCTTCTCTGTCTCTCTGCTTTCGTGTGTGTGTGTGTGTGTGTGTGTGTGTGTGTGTGCATGTGTGTGTATTATGAAATAAACCCTATCTCCCTATCTATCTCTCCCTCTCTCCACGCTCCGTGTAGAGTTACATCCAGAGTTTCCGAGACAGGCAGGTGGAGGCGGGCGTGTACCCGGTCGGGAGGCTGTCGGGCGGGCACGCCTCCGTGGACATGGACTACGACTGCGGCTCCACCGTGCCCCTCACCTCCACCGCCGGGCCCTCCAACCTCCGCATATGACCCCCGACCTCTCACCTCTGACCTGGGTCGATGCCACAGCTGCATCAGGGCTGCATGGGATGTGGGCCAGCTGACTGGCTAACTGGCTAGTAGACTAACTGGTTGTGCACTTTTGTGTGTGTGTGTGTGTGTGTGTGTGTGTGTGTGTGTGTGTGTGTGTGTGTGTGTGTGTGTGTGTGTCTGTCTGTCTGTCTGTCTGTCTGTGCCTGTGTGCCTGTGTGTAATGTGTGTTGTATTATGTCATGTAAATTGGATCAGGGATGCCCAGAGCAAAGTTCACAGAATCGCACACATATTTGCTTACACACACACACATACACACACACACATACACACACACACACACACACACACACAAAATGGAGTAACTGCAGACAGGCACGTCCTCTTGGAGGAGCAGCTGAAGTGGACAAGTAAGACAAACAAAAACAAGAAACACACAGGTTTACAAAACCCCTCCTCTTTACATCACTTCCTGTGGAGAAAGCTCGACTTCCTCCCATCTCCAGGTGCTGAATTGTGTGCGTAATGTGACAGTGAGTCCTGTCAGTGAGTCAGGTGTCTTCTCTCCCCCCCCCCGCCCCCCCTTTCCAATTCACTAGTAGGCTCTTCCGGTCTGCATTAGTCTCATGATCTTTGTGTCTGACTCAGGACTGAACCAAATCACACATCAGGTGGGGGGGTTCTTTTTAAACGCAGTTGCCTAGAGAGGAGCGCTTCTGACTGGGTGATGGACGAGGGCAACCTGACCTCTTGGTTGAAGAGGAAATGGAGCCTTTTGTTTTCACTGCAGGCCAGGATCAGGTCAGGGGTGAAATGAAACGTGGGTTAGAGGGTCAGAACTGATGAACTTTTGACCCTTGGACTAAATCTTTTAAGGTAACAAGCATCTTTCTTGCACGGAAACTGTACTCTGTGTCTCAGAACCGACTGTTGCATTTGAAAAGAGAACAAAGGAGAAAATGAACACAACTGTCTCTTATACCTGATGTGATGGAACAACAGAAACATCTATGGTGCCCCTTATAATGGAACAACAGAAACATCTATGGTGCCTGGTATATAATTAACCAACTGCAATTCCTATGGTGCCCAGTGTAATGAAACAAGTAAAATGTCTATGGTGTCCTTTACAATTAATTGAACAATACAAATGTGTATGGATCTCTGTTCAATGTGTTTCTGAACAGCAGTGGGGAACCTCAGAGAAGGGACACGGTTTTGGGATATGTGTGTGTGTGTGTGTGTGTGGTGCCTGTTTCCCTCACTCCCCGTCAGACCTCAATCATGTACACACACACACACAGATACATATGTACACACACACACACACACACACACACACACACACACACACACACACACACACACTGTCCTTTCCAGACCTTTTCCACAGCTCAATGGGAAAGAGGTGCATGTTCTCGTTGGCTTCCTCTCTGCCAGACATTTGTTCCATCTCCTGCTCTTGTCCTCCTGAGCGAACCACCCACTACCCCATCCCCCAACCCCTCCCCACCCCACCCCACCCCACCCCAACTTACACACACCATCCCCAACATCCCCACCCCACAAACACCATCCGCATAGATCCGGATAGATGGCTTCTCATTGTTTCTAGATGTACATTTCTGTAAATCATTGATGATCTTTGGAGTTCATGTTTGGTTTTGTACATACTGTAAACACATTGCACACGCACACACATTGCTGTTGTCTGACATTACACTGTCTCCCCTCCAGCTCTTTTTAAACTTAAATTTCATTTTTTTAATTTATAACTGACCGTACCCCTTGAGGAGGATGCAATTATTCTGCTTTGATATTTTGCTTTCTGTTGTTTTTGTATTTATTTATTTGTTTGTTTATTTATTGATGGTCACGCTTTTGTTGCTACTTCCTGCGGCAGTGCTCTTAATGAGGGGGAGTGGCCTTATACAAATGGGCGGAGCTACCCTCTCTTACCACTGGGTTTTCATTGGAACATTGTATTCTCATTTGGCGTTGTCATGGTTACTACCACTGTTACACGGCATGTGTTTGTATGGCCTGGATATACGATAAACAATGTGATTCCATAAAGGATTACAGTCTCTGTCTGACACTTTACTCAAAATATGTGTGAATATTGTATACAGTGTGTTTCTTTGTGTGTGTGTGTGTGTGTGTGTGTGTGTGTGTGTGTGTGTGTGTGTGTGTGTGTCTACATTGGTGTATTTTACAGCATGTTATGGAGTGGTCAAGCTGTAAGGTCTTGTTATTATGAACATGTGTGTGAATGAATTTGTTCTTGTTGTGTGGGCATAGATATTCTGGGTGGACCAAAAAGAAAATAACTGGACCACTTTTTGAATGCCGATATCTCCTCCATCATTGAGGCTACAATTATACAAATTGTGAAGACATATAAACATTTAAGAAGAATACTTGAGGAATTTTATTGAGGGGAAAGACGTTGTTGGCCTTCTTCCTATGGGTTTTTGTAAAAGCTTAATTTACCAAGCAGTACCGATTGGTTGAAACAGAAAGTATCCACCCACTGTGGAGGAAACAAATGCCAATGCTGATGTTTCAGATGCTTACACGAAGTATTTGTGTGAAGAGGGAAATGGATGTACATGTGTCCTCCTGAGTATAGGAAACTGATATGTTAGTGAGATACTCTGTATGTTAGTGAGTCAGCATTTGTGGAGAAAGAATGTGTGTCTGTGTCTGTGAAAGAATCAGGCAGGCAGCCCTTTGCTTTGGTGTTTGTGTTTATTTTCTTTTATAAATAGTTCCTTCTTCCTTTCAGATGATTTCTCACCAACACCTCCGCAGTCATCCTCCTCTCCTCTCCCCCCTCTCTCATTTTCTCTCTCTATCCCTCATTTCCAGCTCTCACATACTCTTTTTCTTGCATCTCTTTGGGAGAGTTGACACACGTCTGACGCAGAGGGGAAACCCCCTCTCACACTCCCTCACTCTCTCTCACTTTGAGAGCATGTAGATCTGACCACAGTGTGACATATATCCAAATATACAGGTCCTTATCATCTTCATCCCACTCCTCACCATGTCTCTCTCAGAATGCGTGCTCATCTCACTCCATACAGTGTGCTTTCAGCCCAGGCTTGGGAAAAGACAGCAAGAAAAGAACAGCAAGTATACCAGAACAGAAAGTGGACAGAACAGGAACAGGAAGTAGATAGAACAGGAACAGGAAGTAGACCAGAACAGGAAGTAGACAGCACAAGAAGTAGACTAGGGACATATGCAGAATGCAGGTCTGTGTGTTTATTTGACTGCATATCACTTGTCAAATATCTGACTGTCAAATATATGAGTGTGTGCATGTGTGTTTGTGTGTGTGTATTTGTGTGTTCCTGCTGTCTACATGACTTCATCTTGATGCTGTGTGGATTCACTGACCACCTACAGAACGAGAGAGAGAAAAGAGTGGTTAAGTATTACTTCTAAGAATTGTCACTTCTTAATAAATCTGCTGGCTGACTGTAGCAGGTTTAGTCAGGGCGTGTACAATAACACAAATAGAGAGTGTGTGTGTGTGTGTGTACGTGTGTTTCACATGTGAATGTCAGGCTTAGGGTGTGAGTAGGTGCTTGTGTACCCGTGTCTGTCCACATGGCCGCTAGTTCATGTGACTACATGTATATCGCTGCAGTCTTGGGTGTGTGTATGCACAGACACGCACATGTTTGTGTGTGTGAGCATGCGTGCACGTGTGTGCACGTGTGTGTGTTTGGGTGGAGAGGAATGTGGATAATTCCGACTATTTCCACAAGTCTTCACAAGTGTGCCAATGAGTGGGGAAGCTTGATGACAAACCTGTGCGTAGGCAAAGGTCATTAGCAGGGTGTGTGTGTTTTTATTTAATGTCTTTGATGGGAATGATCCTTCATAAGCATGTACATGACAGTGGAAAAAAGATACCTTTTACAGTAAATGAGGTGTGTGTGTGTGTGTGTTAACCTCTCCATTATGGGCACCCGTAGGTGTTTGTATAGGTGGGATTTGTGTGTGGGTGTGTTTCTGTGTGTATTTCATGGGTGTTCTACTTGTGTGTGTGTGTATATGTTTGAGTATGTGTGTGTGTGTGCGTTTGCGTGTGTGTGTGTGCGCACGATTGTGTGTGTCAGAGGTTGAAATTAACTTCCACCAAAATGTGAACCTTTAACAAACAAAAATGGTAAAATTCACCAGCCACTCCACAGTAAGTTACTATTTTGCGCTCAAAATCTACCAGCCACTTTTACATCTTACCAACATTTGGCTGGTGTAAATTTCCATCCCTGCTGTGTGTGTGTGTGTGTGTGTGTGTGTGTGTGTGTGTGTTTACCTCCCCATCGCGGGTCTCAATGGTCTTGATGAGGACGGATCTCTTGGAGTGCATCTCAGAGGAGGAGGCACGCTGGTGCTCAGGACTGGTCTCTGCATGGGACAATAACACACACCATTAACACACACACACCATTAACACACACACACCATTCACACACACACACACACATATATACACAACCTCATATACAAAAGTCACAAATACACACAAACCAAAGTCATGCACACAAACACAGCACAATCCCCATCCCCTCTCACACACATATACACACACACAGACACACACACATACACATACAAGTGTCTGCACTTCCAGACAGAAGCACAAACTGAAGTCTCCGGCTGGACGGTGGTCAATACTGGCCTAGATACACATCACACAACCCCATTAACACTGCATTAGGCACACACATTCACCCCCCCCCCCCCCCCCCCCCCACACACACACACACACACACACACACACTATGACTTACTGTCTGTGAGTAAACTGACAACAATCAATACTAGTCTGATGCACTGGCTTGCTTCACACAGTTTGTTAATCTAGGCTCGGAGGCCTTGAGTATTGTGATGTGTGAATGGAGGACTCAGGGCTAACAGTGACCTCTGGTGGTATGTACAGGAACTGCATGTTGGGGGCATTTACCTCTGAAGCTGATGGTAGAGTAGGCAGCTGCCATAGGCTTGGAGATCCTGCAGGGGTGTGGGGAGTCATAGGAATTTGCCACATAAGCAGGTTAGTGCATGCTTTATTTATGGAATATATTTATGTAATCGGTGTACACACACACACACAAGCACACATACACACACACGCATCCACAGAAATATACACACACACTGTTTCGCATACAATCACTCACAGATATACACCCTCACACACAAATACACACACACAGACACATACATACAAGCACACATACACACACACAAACACACACACAGATACAGACCTGCTTTCCTCCCCCTCTAGAAGCTTCCTGTAGGTGGCGATCTCCACGTCGAGCGCCATCTTGATGTTGAGCAGGTCCTGGTACTCGCGCAGGTGGCGGGCCATCTCGTCCTTCATGTTGGCGATCTCCGCCTCCAGACGGGCGATGTTCTCCTGGAAGCCACCTGCCTCACGCCCGTGACGATCCTCCATGTCCTGCATCTGTCTCATCAGGGACTCATTCTGGAAAACACACAAACACGACACAGACACACACACACACACACACACACATAAGACACACACACAATAGGAGGGCACAGGCAACACAAATATCACACCGTAAGAGGGATAGAAAATCAAGGAACAAAAAAGATTCATATCATAACAAGACTGGGTGACAAATGAAAGGTACAGTCTGTGTGTATATACAGTATGTGTGTATGTGTGTGCAGGCCTGATGGCTGAGCCCCTGAAAAGATCCGGTTATTGGGCCCCCCTTCCCCCCAAAAAATGTTATGATTTTAAATTGACTGGACCCCCCTGGTGGCTGGGCCCGGGAGGCTTTCATGTTTATCCCCCCTTATTGGTGGCACTTGGCCTGGCTGTCTCATCAAGCTAGTAGATGGAGCTTGATCTGGCAAAGACCCCATAGGCAGGAAGTTCTCAGAGGTGGGATCAACGAGCGTCTATCAAATGCCTATGTATACTACTGGACAGAGCTGCAACCAATCAGACCACTGATTTTGATGATGTATGCATAGAGTTCGTTTTTCATTGGTGGCCGATTTCTCAGGCAAAGGAACAGCAGAGAAAAGGCAGGTTGGCCAGACTGACTTGAATGCGAAATTCTATAAAGTGTCACAGGCAGTGTGGGCGGGCCCAGGCTAGACGGCCCTGTATGTCTGTATCTACTGTACACTGTATGTTTGAGTGTGTGTTTAAGTATCTGTGTGTGTGTGTGTGTGTGTGTGTGAGTGTGTGAGTGTATGTTTGAGTGTGTTTAAGTATCTGTGTGAGTGTGAGTGTGAGTGTGTGAGTGTGTGTGAGTGTGAGTGTGAGTGTGTGTGTGTGTGTGTGTGAGTGTGTGAGTGTGAGTGTGAGTGTGAGTGTGAGTGTGAGTGTGTGTGTGTGTGTGAGTGTGTGTGTGTGTGTGTGTGTGTGTGAGTGTGTGTGTGTGTGTAGGTGTGTGTGTGTGTGTGTGTGTGTGTGTGTGAGTGTGAGTGTGAGTGTGTGTGAGTGTGAGTGTGAGAGTGTGTGTGTGTGTGTGCACTCACAGTGCCCTTAAGGGAGTCGATCTCACACATGTAGGACTGGATCTGGTGTCTGAACTCCATAGTCTCCA
>CM050220.1:23693423-23708423 GCA_027475355.1 Coilia nasus | reverse complement strand
AGCACTGAAATTGCGACCGTCATTTCTAGTAAGTGCGACAGGCAGAATATGATTTGGAACAATGCTTACCTCAGGAATTTTGCCTACTCTCAGAGTATAAAAAGCACATTCAAACTAAGTAGACAGTAGACATTAGGCAGAACACACTATAAGACCATGGCTATGTCTGCTATTTAGTGTCCTCTTACTTCCTGCTTCCTGTGACGTGACCTTTGGCCTCTACTGTCACTTAGTGAAGGTGCTTTCCATGCAGACAGCTGCAGCCATGTGTGTGGTAGTGGTGCTTGTGTGTGTGTGTGTGTGTGTGTGTGTGTCTGTGAGTGTGCTGGCATATTGTGTGTATGGCTAAATTTAGAGCACATGTGGAGTGAGTGACACCGCAGATTGTTCTGGAGGGTGTGAGATTCACATGGTCATGATGTAAACTGAGATAAACACACACACACACACACACACACACACACACACACACACACACACACACACACACACAAAACACTCTACACAGGCATGGAACAGGTCTACATACATTGTATAAACACAGACACACACACACACAAACACACACACACACACACACACACACACACACACACACACACACACACACACACACACACACACACACACACACACACACACATGAATGCATGCAAAAGGTGATAATACTGTTTGTTTCTGACGATAAGTCTCAATATTACACTCATAAATGGATATGTTCACACATATTTACATATTGCACACTTTCCACGCACACATACACAAACACACACACACACACACACACACACACACACACACACACACATACACAAACACACAAACACACACACACACACACACACTATTTTCTGGTGGGTTCTGTGGACATGATAAGCAGGGCATGCTGTGGCAAATGGAGATTAAAAATAGTACCATACTGTAATCTCTCTTCCTGTGAGTGTGTGTGTGCGTGTGTGTGTGTGTGTGTGTGTTTATTCAGGCTCCTGTGTGTTCCAGGCTCTGTTTGCAGTGTGTGTGTGTGTGTGTGTGTGTGTGTGTGTGGTTGTGATGTCCCTGTCTCTATAAATATGCCCCTGTATTATCTCTTGCTGTCCCATTTGTTTCAGTGTGGTTACATGCAAAAAATATCAGATTTCAGCCTGATCATTGTTTTACTCTGATCAAAATATGTTATACGAATACAGAAAACATCACATTTATATCACATATTTATAAATAGAAAAATAGGACTGTAAATCTGATTTTTGTGCTGTGTGGTTGTGTCTTTTTTTAAATGCTCCCATGTATTGCTTCCTCTCTACCTTACTGTGTTTTCTCCTGCTTGCCATGCGTCTGTGGTTACAGCGTTCATGTAGTTTGTGTTTGTGTGTGTGTGTCTGTAGAAAGGTTTGTGGACGCAAGGACGCCTTTTAAAAGCTTTTAATCCCCAACGATGGATGTTTTGGGCTGTGTGCCCTTCTTCAGCTTATAAAGTTGATTAAAAACCAACTGAGAGTTCTGTCCTTGATTCCATAAACTATATCACTACATGTGGGATTCAGCTAAGTTAAGCAAAAATAAGTTGACGTGTGAGCGTGTTTCTTCACACAATTGCATGTCTCTACAAAGGCCCAGAGTGATCCTTAAAGGAGAACTTCGGTGTAAAATGAAAATTGGCATGTTAAAACATCATACCGAGTTGGTATGTGTACTGAGGAGCAAAATTGATTTAGCCTGTTGCATTCTGAGTTTAACTATTTTTTATCGTTTGTCCCAGAAGGCTAACAATGGAAGTGGTAGGTGCCATAGACAAAGCATGATGACTACGCTATTTTTAAACCATTAAAACAGCTCGAAGAAACTCCACACTCCATCGGTAGTACAACAAAGGCCCTGACATTAAAAACGAGGCACTGAGAACTTTGTAAGTGTACACAACATTTATTAATAAAACAGTTTTGACAAGCAGTAGCTTGCTGTACTTTCTCATCGCCGCCATGATGAAAGTACGCACCAGTCGATTGACAAACACGAACCAGCAGGAAGAATAGGAAGAGAGGTGGTACAATCGACTTGTTTGGACTTTCATCATGGCGGCGATGAGAAACTACAGCAAGGTACTGCTTGTCAAAACTGTTTTATTATTTAATGTCAGGGCCTTTGTTGTACTACCGATGGAGTTTCTTCGAGCTGTTTTAATGGTTTAAAAATAGCGTAGTCATCATGCTTCGTCTATGGTACCTACCACTTCCATTGTTAGCCTTCTGGGACAAACGATAAAAAATAGTTAAACTCTGAATGCAACAGGCTAAATCAATTTTGCTCCTCAGTACACATACCAACTCGGTATGATGTTTTAACATGCCAATTTTCATTTTACACCGAAGTTCTCCTTTAATCCTAAACAATCCTGTGCTTTAAAAAAAAGTTTTTTTTCTGAGTGTTTTAGGATTAAACTCCCCTGTCCTCCTGCTTCTATTTTTTTTTTTTTTAAATCTCGCTCCTTTCTGATAAATGTGTCTTTTTCCACTATTTAATGCCTCCACATACACCCATCACCACTGTGATCCCCATCCCTCCTGACAGCGTCTCCATGGCCACCCCTTGGAACAAACAGGGTCACCAATGCCACAGGCAGGTGTGTGTGTGCGTGTGTGTGTGTGTGTGTGTATGTGTATGGGTTTGTGTGCTTTCAAGACCTTATCATTTAAATTCTGCCTCACATTGTTTTATACAGTGGTCCCTCGTTATTCGCGGGAGTTACGTTCTAAAAATAACCCGCGATAGGCGAAATCCGCGAAGTAGTCAGCTTTATTTTTTACAATTATTATAGATGTTTTAAGGCTGTAAAACCCCTCACTACACTTATACACTTTTCTCAGACAGGCAAAGTTCACACTTGCAAACATACAGCACTTCAGAGTCACACAGCTAGCGGTGGAAGATTTATGTAAATTTTACAAGCTGAGCGCATTCTGTACTGTACAGGAGATTGCATGCACTAAAAAAATCCGCGAAACAGCGAGGCCGCGAAAGGTAAACCGCGATATAGCGAGGGACCACTGTAATACTTTTACTTATATGCTTCAAGTTTAACAAGTCCAGGAACAAGAGGCAGGGAGACACTCTTTCTCTCCCTCTCTCTCTTTCTCTCTCTCTCACACACGCGTACGCGCACACACACACACACACACACACACTCCCTAGACACAGCAACAAACTCCCACAAACACACAATAACTTTCTCCTCCCCACACATACACACACACACATGCCTGCTGGGTATCTCGGGCATATAAGTATCTTTATTTACTTTAACCTTTCTTTGTCTTTCCGCTGTTCATTTTGTTTATCTTTTTTATTTCCCAATGGTAGCACAGTTGTTTGCGCTTGTATTTCCTCACCCTGAACTTCTCTTCAGCTCTATTTAATACCACTCACTCATTTCTCTCTGTCACTCACTCACTCACTCAATCAGTCCCAGGGTATACAGTCTTATTACACCCCAATAATTTACTCATTAATGGATTCACGCACTGAATTGAGTCAATCTTTCGATTTGCTCACTGAAATAAATACTCCAATAGTGAAATCACACAGGTTAGAGTGGTGGTTGAAACATTTCAAGCAATCAGTAAAATAAAAAACAGGTAGATTTGGGAGTAGCGGCAGCCAAACTTGCCAGCGTTCACTCCCAAAGAGAAATCCCCCTCTAAACTAGTTGCCAAAACAAAGTCAATTATACAGGTTCTTTAGTTTTCATTCCTCCATCCTCCTCCCAATGAAATTACACACCCATCTCCAAACACACACACACACACACACACACACACACACACACACACACACACACACACACACACACACACACACACACACACACACACACACACACACACACCAGAGGTGGAAATTAACTTTGCAGAATGTGAACCTTTACAAGCCACTGACAAGTAAATGGTCAAATTCACCAACCACTCAACAGTTAATAATTATTTTGTGTTCAATACAGTATCTACCACTAAACACTTATATATTATAACCGGCATTTGCCTGTTGGCTGGTGCCAATTTCCATTCATCATACACATATGCATACACCAACACACCCACACCCACATCCACCCACACACACACAACCACACACCCATTGCCCCACCTGAGCTTCATCTTGTCCAGGTCGTCGGCCAGGTTGTCGCGCTCCACCTCCACGCGGGACCTCTGGTTGGTCAGCATCTCGATCTGGCGGCGCAGCTCCCTCATCTCCTCCTCGTAGAGGTCGGCGATGCGCGTGGGCTCGCGTCCCTTCAGCCGCTCCACCTCCACCGTCAGTACCTGGTTCTGCTGCTCCAGGAAGCGCACCTTCTCGATGTAGCTGGCGAAGCGGTCGTTCAGGTGCTGCAGCTCGGCCTTCTCGTTGGTGCGCGTGGTCAGGAACTCCTGGTTGAGTGCGTCGGCCAGGCTGAAGTCCAGCGTCTCGCCGACGCCGGCGTAGGAGCGCCCCGCCGACGATGCGGAGGCCAGCCCGGGGATGCCGTAGGAGCCGCGGTAGCCGGCGTAGCCCGGAGAGGCCGAGGTGGACGTCTTGTGGACCTCGTAGAGGCGCGAGTGGAGGTGGGCCCCGGAGGAGCCCCCGCCGACAGCCGCCGTGGCCCCCAGGCCCCCCAGGGAGGAGCGCGAACCGTAGAGGGTGCGGCCCATCGGCGTGGAGACGAAGCCGGGGCTGCCGAAGGTGCGGCGGTAGGAGGAGGAGGATTGGGCGGAGGAGGCGTAGCGACTCATGGTGCTGGCCAAGGACGGAGTGGATGTGTGCGATAGAGAGACAGAGAGAGGGAGAGACAGAGGGAGAGAGGAGAGTGTGTGTGTGTGTGTGTGAGTGGAGAGAACTGGAGAGCGCTGGAATGGCTTGGGTCACACACACACGGAGAGCGGGTGAGTGTTTAACAGAGGGGGTGAGCACCATGGCTTCTATTTGTAGTGGCCTGCATCCCCACCCCCTTACCACCACTCCACCCCCCATCCCATTCCAGCTACTTCTCTGCCTACCTCTCATGACGACCCCCCCCCACTCTCCCTCTCTCTACCTCCCCTCAATCTCTCTCTCTCTCTGCACCCTTCCCCAAACTCTCCCTCTCTCTTCCCCTCAAACTCACCCTCTCTCCAGCCCCCCCCAAAACTCTCCATCTCTCTCTACCTCTCCTCTAACTCTACCTCTCTCTACCTCTCCTCTAACTCTACCTCTCTCTACCCCTCCTCAAACTCTGCCCCTCTCCACCCCTCTTCATCCCCTCTGCTCTTTCTTCGTTTATCGTTCTCCGCCACTGTTATCTTTATTTCTCTCAAACTCTGTCTCTGTTTTTCTTTCGGTCTCTCTGTATCCCCCTATCTTCAGCTGTCTCTGGTCCTTGGCATGAGCTCAGGTATGTGGTAGCTGAATGTGTGTGACCGGTAGTTGTTGTGTGGTTGTTAGGAGCAGAAGTGCTGTGTGTGTGTGTATGTGTGTGCGTGTGTGTGTGTGTGTGTGTGTGGTATCCCATCTCACCCCTCTCTCTCCAGGCTGTTGGCACCCTCTCCTTTTCAATCCTAGGGGATTTGCCTAAATGCAAAGCATGGGATATCCTACACTGAAACGCACACACACACAAGCACACACACACACAAACAAACAAATTCTTGAATACAAACTATGACAGTTTCATGTTGGTTGTATTAACATCTACTTAAAAGATTCAGTTTATAATCTACACTATTTTTATTCATATGTAGAGCCATATGTAAAGCTTTACTAGGCTTAACAGTATGGTGGATTACCTAGAGTCCCTTCAACACAAAGATCTTTCCGTACTGCAGTACAGTCCTCACCCAGTGTCTTTTGCCTCTTGAACCTCCCATCACAACGCACAAGAGTAACAAACGCCATGTATAGTCAGCCATTTCTTACTCATGACAAAGTCAAGGGGTGTGGGTGGGGGTTTGGGGGCTTAGAGGTTGTTTACATAATCATACAGAAAGGTTTATGGTAACGTCAAGCTGGATTATATCACAGTGGAAGATTCTAGTATGCTTAAGCTTTACTTTGAGTTGCATGGGGGACCCATCATAACATTTGGGCCTGTCTGACCCAGAATGTGCAAGATTACAGTTGTCATTTAAACATTTGGAATTGCTGTCACATCTGAGATGGGCTCAGTTACATGTAGAACTACAGCTTTATAAAGAATATCAAGTTTAGATCTTTTCGGTTGATCAAAGAGCTCCTACAAGAACAGTGGTCAAACCTCAGCACTCATCACAGTGGTCATGGAAATGTGACTGTAAATATATAAATGGTGGGTTCCCTGACACCTGTGTGAAAGCCTGCTATGCCGCCCCCAAAGTCTGGGCTTCATCTCTGAGTCATTGTCCCCAGCAGCACAGGAGCTCAGTGAGAGTTTCACCTAATTATAGGGGATGAGAGAACACTCCTGGGGAAAAGAGAGAAAGATGGAGAGAGAGGCAGAGAGATAAAGAGAGAGAGAGAAACAGATGGAGAGAGAGAGAGATGTAGAGAGAGAGAGGGAGAGGGAGAGGTAGATGGAGAGAGAGAAAGAAAGAGAGAGAGAAAGACAGAGAGAGAGAGTTTCACAAACCTGCCTTAAAAAGGAAAGGGACAGCCTGGGGAGGCCGCCAGAGAGAGAGAGAGACAGAGAGAGAATTTGAGGGAGAGAGAGCAAGAAAGAAACTGCAGTAAGACAGAGATAGATCTAGAGAGAGAAAGGTATGATAGAAAGACAGAGAGAGAGAAAAAGAGAACGAGAGATAGGCAAAGAGAGCAAGAAAAATAGAGAGAGAGAGAGCAAGAGAGAGAGAGAGAGAGAGAGAGAGAGAGAGAGAGAGAGAGAGAGAGAGAGAGAGAGAGAGAGAGAGAGAGCAAGATAGAGGGAGAGAGTGTGTTATGAGGAACAGACACTTCCAGGAAGGATTGCAGTGGCATTCCCTAGCCAGTGCTTGGGGTAAACAAAGAGTGCCACTAATGATGATGTCATAAATAAATATCAGGGAGCTAATGCTGCGGGCAATGATGACCTCATCAAAGCCTTTTACCGCCAAAGAGAGCTGCTATTACTTTACAGAAGTTGGGGCCTTGTTTGCCATTACATTTTTCCCAGGTCTTTAGTGTGTTATGAAGATTTTGTGTATGTAAACGGTATGCAAAGGTTACAAAAACTAGACACCAGAGACAGTAGCTTCACCCAACAGAAATTAATGGTTCACAACTCACTCTCCTCACATAAACAGGTGAGGAACACAATAATCCTGACGCTAATGGTGTGTGTGTGTGTTTGTGTGTGCATGTATGTGCATGCCTGTGTGTGTGTGTCTGTGTGTGTGTGTGTGTGTGTGTGTGTGTGTGTGTGTGTGTGTGTGTGTGTGTGTGTGTGTGTGTGTGTGTGTGTGTGTGTGTGTGTGTGCACGCGTGTGTGTATGTGTGTATGCACATGTGTATGTAGTTGACCCAGATTGGTACAAGCTCAAGCAATCAAAGTGCCAATGAAAAACAGTAAAAAGGGAAGATCATTCAATGTAGCAATCGATGAATTGGCTCTCTATTTGCAATCTGTGTGTGTGTGTGTGTGTGTGTGTGTGTGTGTGTGTGTGTGTGTGTGTGTGTGTGTGTGTGTGTGTGTGTGTGTAAATAGGCTTCAGGGTGCTGCTGTGTAAGGTAGGAAGATGGGATCAGAGTCTATTCTGAGGAACACTGCAGTGGATTCCTGCGGGCCACAATCACACACTGTCTGGAAACACTCTCAGCACGAGGACAGCCAGGAAGAGACAAAACTTTAAACACACACACACATGCACACACACACAAACACACACACACACACTTTCTCTCTCATTTTCTCATGTGTTTTGATTGCACTCAATGTCAATACATGTGATGCTCTATTAATCTCTTTCTCTGATATTTTATTCTCTTCCCTAGCTTCTTTCTCCCCCCATCTTTCTACTTCTCTCACTCTCCATCCATCCATCCATCTTTCTTTCTCTCTCTCTCTCTCCCCATCATCCTCCCCTTCTTTTCCTTTTTTCATTTCTCTCCGCCTGTACCTTGCTCTCTGTCTCCCCCTCCCTTTATCACTCCCTCTTCTTCTCTCTACCTCCATCTCTCTTTGTTCCTCTCCTTTTCTCTCACCCCCCCCCCCCCATGTCAGCCTCTCTCTCTCTCTCTCTCTCTCTCTCTCACTCTCTCTCTCTCTCTCTCTCTCTCTCTCTCTCTCTCTCTCTCTCTCTCTCTCTCTCTCTCTCTCACTCTCTCCCCCAGTGTTTGTTCTATATAAGGACACAAAGAGAGATAGTGATTAATGGGGAGCGCTGATGTTGTGGAGGTGCGTGTCATTGGCTAGCCATTGGGCAAAAACACTACACCACACACACACACACACACACACACACACACACACACACACACACACACACACACACACACACACACACACACACACACACACACACACACACATAGGGGTGATGTTATGAAGGTGTGTGTCACTGGCTAGCCATGAGGAAATGCTCCTCTTTTCTTTTCTGTCAGTCCCCCACCTATGGTCCTCACATAAGGCAAAGACACTACTTCTATCGCACAACTACAAGCACACAACAATGTCCACCAATCTAAAAGAAACACGCTAGTTATTACACAACCCCAAACACACTCCAGTATCGAAGTCTGTAGAAAACACTGCTACTGTATCAAACATGAATGGTTAAACGCACATAGGGTGCATACATAATGTGTATGTAAGTCATCATGATCATGAAGCGGACACCTTGCCTTTGACATTTTCTAACAATGGACAGGACTTTTGCTGTACAAATATGTGGTCAGGTACACATGCACAAACACATAAGTACACACACACACACACACACACACACACACACACACACACACACAGTGTATCGGCCAGCGAGGTGTTCATCACTGCAGTACACTGTGTTCGTGCTGTAAATTAAACACTCTTCTGCAATGGAAACACAAGAACCTCGTCCAGCACACATTCCAGCCTGGGGACGTCATACAGAGGGATGGAATGAACAGGGGTAACTAAGAGGAGAGAGAGAGAGAAAGAAAGAGAGTAAAGCGAATATAAAATGAAAAGGTAAAGTGGAAAAATAGACCTATAGAAATAGATAGAAATTACAATTTTTCTCTATCGCTTTGGTACATTTTTCGAATCTTTCTTGCAATTTGCATAAGATCAAGTGCATTTCTCAAAACAGTTTGGACAAATAGCAAAACACCGTGGATCACCTGCAAAAGCCCGTCTCTTGCTCAAAATCCTTAGTTCATCCCTCAAAAGCAAGTTTTTGTGTCAATATACGTGTCAGTGCCATCAGAATGTTTAGTCATTGTGTCAGTGTGTACGGATAAGACAGTCAAATTTATTAGTCATGTTGGCAATTGAATAGTGCACTTCGAAGGGACATTTTGATGTAAAATGTGGTTTAAGTGTGATAACAAGTGTTATACATTTGACCTCATATGATGTATATGTATGAGATTGATTGCAAAAGACAAGATTCACATTTACAGAATGATGGCAGACATTGACATTGCAGTGCGTAAAGAAAAAAAAAAAGACAGCACTGCACAGAACAAAGGTAAAATACAGTAAGTAAACATAGGTCAAAAACATAAACATAAGTCATACAGTAAGTAAACAAAAAAAATTAGAACATCTCCCCAAATTCTAAATCCTAATCCTGATCTTCAGCTTCTTCACGTTCCTGTCTGTCAGGCCACAAATTTTCATCCACATCACACTGTTGTCCAATTTCTTGTCCTTCCATTGTCAGACATTGTAACGTTGTATTGTGCTCTGGTTATACAATTTTCAGTAGATTGTTCATGAGATGCTCCCTTGAGCTCGTTCAAAAAACTGTTGATCATTGGTTGATCAACGCTCTTCATTACAGAAAGTCTAGATTCAAGCAATTTAGCAATTTAGATCATATTTACAACTGTCTTATGGAAATGTATAGAAATGTGCTTGACATGTTATGACAGCTTGGTAAATCATTTTGCATGTGAGGACTTATATGATGAACTATAGCCTAAATGTTTTGGGGAGTGAGACTATTTGATAGATTCCCATAACAAAGCATTTTGACTGGCATGACAAAAGCAATTGATAATGTAAGAAAAAACTGAGAACTGTACACAATCATTTGCATGGATGGACAAAAGCATTTGCAATTTGTTTAATGCAATGAGAAACTGCCTTTTTCATCTGCACAAATGGCATGATGATGTGACAATTGAACAAGAACTTTTGAGAATTTCAATTCTGATGTGAGAAATGTACCAAACCAATTGAGAAAAACTGTAAGATGCAGACAAAACCAAATGAAAAACAAGCCAACAAACAGACAGACAGACAGACAGACAGACAGACAGACAGACAGACAGACAGACAGACAGACAGACAGCTGTACAGACAGAAAGACAAAGACAGACATGCAGCTGTACAGACAGAAAGACAAAGACAGACAGACAAGCACACTTACTGACAGTCAAATGGACAGACAGACAGACAGACAGACAGACAGACAGACAGACAGACAGACAGACAGACA
This sequence comes from Coilia nasus, assembly GCA_027475355.1. NCBI lineage: Eukaryota > Metazoa > Chordata > Actinopteri > Clupeiformes > Engraulidae > Coilia > Coilia nasus. The sequence continues at coordinate 23,697,822 of CM050220.1, read as the reverse complement.
GACAGACAGACAGACAGACAGATAGATAGATAGATAGATAGATAGATAGATAGATAGATAGATAGATAGATAGATAGATAGATACTAGGTTGCACAAAGACCTTCACATTTTATGTGACCTTCACATTTTATGTGACCTTCACACTAGCTATGACCTTCATACTGTTGCTCAGTGCCATCTGCAAGTGAGCACACACTGTCATACTATTGTAATCGTGTTATGTTTTGTGCGTCTTCGCCATGCCGCTAGAGGGCGGTGGTAGGTATTGCAGTGCATTATACGCCAATTTTATATCGTCTGTCCTGTGCTTCCTTGAAATTTCATCCTCCCAGTCCTTCCATAGCCTGGCGGCTCCAGAGTTTTGAAGTGTGGTTAAAGATTGATGCAGGTAAGCATCTTGGGTCTATAAAGCTGCGACTTCCACAGGTAATACGCTGGTCTGCTCGGGGTTTGACGTGCGCGGTTCATCATAAGGTGGACGAGTCCATTGTGGTGATTTGATTTCTGTCAATCTGAGTAATGCGCCTGTCACTTGTCTTATTCTCGTTTATTTTACTGTTGAATACTTGATAATGGATAATGGATGGCTTCAAGCGATTCTTCTTACGCATATGCCTTCTTTAGCAAGGAAAAGTTGTACACTGATGTCACTGTCAAGTGTAAACAAAGTCATCAACGCTATTATTTATATGTATTTTAAGAAGCGGTGCACAATTGTAGGCTAAACCTGTGACATGTTCCACTTACGCTACTCGCTTTTCCGTGTTTGTTTCTGTGCCCAAACGTGCAGTCGTTCATAATGAAGAGCTCAAAGGAAGCCGTGCAGTCTGCTGCCAGGGAGTTCCTGCACTTTGTCAACCGCGGAGTTTCACCCTACCACGGTAAGACCCAAGACCCCCAGTGACTTGCCAACGCAATTCATTAGACAGCCTGGACGACTGCATAGCTGCAATTCATGACCAGAAGAGGAGTGTAATTTGAGTACAGTGGCTGGACTGTTTGAGCAGCAGCAAGTATTTTAGAAACTGAATTCCCTAAGCACAGCTTTGCTCAGGTCGTCTTTGCTCAAACTCTGCGGTTCTCTGTGAATGTCTCTGTGCTGGATTGTGAGTCTCTTCTGAACGTTGATCTTGAGATAAGATGCGGGTCAGTGATCCAGACAGATTTTAAGCTGATACACACCTGCACCCTTTGCACCTGAGCGCAGGCACCTGTACCGTGGACCTTGACGTGAACACACTAACGCAGGCCGACAGGCTTTTTATTCAGGTCATGTGTGCAGTCATCCGTGTGTTCCTCACTTAAAGTCTTTCTCTCACTCTCTCTCTTTCTCCCATACACACACTCACACTCTCTGTCTGTCTCTGTCTCTCTCATTTATACATGCATACACACACACACACACACACACACACACACACACACACTTTCTAATGCACACTCACACACTCTGTCTTCTCTGCAGTGGTGGAGGAGTGTAAGTCGCGTCTACTGAAGGCAGGCTTCACTGAGCTGAAAGAGGCTGAGAAATGGGACATCCAGCCATCCAACAAAGTAGGGTGTGTGTGTGCGCGTGTGTGTGCGTGTGTGTGTGTGTGTGTGTGTGTGTGCGCTCGCGTGTGTGTGTGTGTGTGCGTGTGTGTGTGCGTGTGTGTGCGCGTGTGTGTGTGTGTGTGTATCTAAGGTGCAGGGTTCATTTTCTGCTTATCACAGAGTCAGCAATTTTAATTGTAATTTCACCCCCTCAACCCTGCTCTGATCTGTCTATACCAGGTATCAAACCTGCGTCCCATCTGATCTGATTTCTGTTTGGATGTCTGCCAAATCAGAACGCTTGGAAGGATTGTTGTCGTGTCTTTTGCAGCCTGATTCTGTCCTGCTGTTTGTCTGTCTGATTTTGTGCATATTAGAATGTGTCGGCCTGATTTTGTGCATATCTGTCAGTGTTGGAGTGTGTCTCTCAGTCTCATTTCATATACAGTGATCCCCCGCTATATCGCGTTTCAACTTTCACAGTTATGTTATATCATGGATTTTTTTAATTAATATATGCATGCTATGTCACTATGCATGATAAAGAAAAGTTAGGCAGAACAATATTATAATGTATGATGACTGTACTGTAACATATACTAATTGAAATGCAGTGATAATTCAATAAATCATACAGTAAATGTATTAAAGCAATGTGTGGATCGTGGATTTTCACGTATCGCAGGGGGTATTGGAAAGTAATTATCGTGGTAGACAGGGGATCACTGTATATTTGTGTGTGTTTGTCTCTGTCTGTCTGATTTTGTGCATGTGTGTGTGTATCTGCCTAATTTCCCTCATATTTGTTTGTGTATGTATGTGTGTGTGTGTCTGTCTGTGTGACTGTGTGTCTTTCTTAATGGCCTGATGTCTAACGGGTCATGTTATGATGTCATTTCCTGTTTGTGCTTATGTAGTACTTTGTGACTCGGAACTACTCCACCATCATCGCCTTTGCAGTGGGCAGCCTCTACAAGCCTGGCAACGGCTTCACCATGGTTGGAGCCCACACGGACAGCCCCTGCCTCAGGGTAAACACACACACACACACACACACACACACACACTGTGTCTACTGTGTGTCAGACAGACAGCTCCTACCTCAGGGTTACCAAAACACCACACACACACACACATACACACGCACACATGCACTACATATACACAAATACACACACGACTCTGTACCACACGGACAGTAAGTTCCTGCCTGAGGTTTACAAAAACACCACACAGTCACTTACTCACACAGACCAGGCACACACATCTACTACGCACCACACAAGCAGACTCTTCCTTAGAGGCATCAGATGATGTCTTGAGTTGCATCTCCACACACACATCTCTACCATGCACACACCAGGCACACATTTCTGCGTAACACTCCTAGCTGGTTCTCAGGTGTACTTTTTAGCCATGTAAGGACAAGTCTGGTGCAGGTAAAAATGATATCTCACCAAGGCTGCACTGCTTGGGGAACATTCTACAATTTTGTTATAGTGATTTAAATTGTGATCTAGTTTTTGAAAGTTAAACTAAAGTTCAGAATTCGTTTCAGGTTTTGCCACCTCTGACTGGTGAGCAGGTCTAGGCATAGGCATAGCCAGGGTGGGCCTGTGCCCACCCACTTTTCAATCAGGCCCATCCAATCAAAACGCTCCTTTTGTCTGATTGACTGTTTAAGTAATAATAGTAACCTTTGTGTTTTAGGCTTGGCTCACCTGATTTTTTCTGGGCCCACCCATTTTATGATTTCTGGCTACGCCCCTGTGCCTAGTGCATGAGCGGTACAACAGTCCTGATTGGTAGACTTTGCTGTCTCTCATCCAGAGAGGATGGCTTCAATATGAGAACTATACACAGGACAAAATTAACCACTGCGACAGTTGTTGTTGGTAGCTGTACCTTTTCTGATTAGATTATTGCAATATCTAATAAAAATGTATCAAATGTACTGCCCTTTTTCTGACCCTTGTTCTGATATTTGTTGGTTGTCGTGTGTGTGTGTGTGTGTGTGTGTGTGTGTGTGTGTGTGTGTGTGTGTGTGTGTGTGTGTGTGTGTGTGTGTGTGTGTGTGTGTGTGTGTGTGTGTGTGTGTGTGTGTGTGTTACTCCAGGTGAAGCCCCGCTCTAAGAAGACTCGGATGGGCTGTCTGCAGGTGGGTGTGGAGTGCTATGGCGGAGGCATCTGGAACACCTGGTTCGACCGAGACCTCACCGTCGCTGGACGCGTCATGGTCAAGGTACACACCAACGTCATGGATATTACCACCACTCATGAAGACACACACCTGTGGAAGGGGTGTCTTACTGACACACACACACACACAGACATACATAAACACACCGACACCTCTGGGCCTACAGGTTACGGACCTCCTGCACTCACACACACACGCACACACACACACACACACACACACACACACACACACACACACACACACACACACACACGCACAATAAAATACAAACAAACTTTCACACATGCACACACATGCGATCTGAGAGAGGAATGCCCTCTGCTGGTTAATGACCAAACAGCTTACACTTGGTGTGTTTAGCCAATCACAGACACATACACAAATGCAAACTCATCAGTTAATCAGCATACACACAAGGACATAGCTGAGAGAAACACACACCAACACATGCTCAATAAACACACATTTGTTTGCATACACATTTACATTAATACTGTTTGTATACTGGCTTGTGTGTATTAATGACATTCAACCATGAGTATTTTTAATTTAATTCATCAGTTTAAAATTGTGTGTACGTGTATGTGTGTGTGTAGAGTGGTGATAAGCTGGTGCATCACCTTGTGCATGTGCCCCGCCCCCTGCTGAGGATCCCTCACCTG
>CM050220.1:23675923-23688423 GCA_027475355.1 Coilia nasus | reverse complement strand
CACACACACACACACACACACACACACACACGTATACGCACAGTCATTCTGCTAAATATTTATGATGTACATACGGTGCGAGAATGAATGAGTAATACAGCTGTATAGTCCAGCCTGACTGTGTAGTTGTGTGTTGTGTTTCCTGCTCAGGCAGTGAGTATGCCGGACTTTGACTTTCTGGCTGCTGTTTTTGTGCACTGACACAGTCAATGTGATCTGATGTGACATTTGGTGTCCCTTTCAGAGAAAAACACGATGAGAACCACAGGCCTGCTTTCCACAAGGTAACATACAAATGTAAAAACACACAGACACACACTCTCTCTCACACACACACACACTCTCAGACACCCACACACTCTCTCTCAGACACGCACTCGTTCTCACACACACACACTCTCTTGCGCACACCCTCACTCTCACACACACACACCCTCGCTCTCACGCACACCCTCACTCTTTCACACACACACCCTCGCTCTCTCACACACACACCCTCACTCTCACACACACATACGCTCACACACACGCTTACTCTCACACACCACACTCTCTCCCTCTCACATATTCTCACTCACTCAGTCACTCACACATACTCACTCACACACGCACACACACACACACACACACACACACACACACACACACACACACACACACACACACACACACACCTTGTTGCTAAGAGATGTATTAATTTGGTTAAGGATTGCATACACACACACACACACACACACACACACACACACACACACACACACACACAAACCTTCTCTCATGCATACACGTTCACAGAAGCCACTGAAGTGCATCATGGCCATCCACTGAGGTGTAATGTGCCCTGAGAGAGATGTTGAACAACATGTCTGGATCACTACACTAAATCAATAACAAAAGCCCTCCCTATGTGTCCTGTTGTTTTCCATATTGTATTTCAGTTAGTATGCCTCCAATAATGAAGTATCCGTGTTGGAATATGAACCACTAAATAAAATTCAATTACAGTGCAAAAACATGAACTGTAATCAAGTTAAAAGTAATTGAGTGTGCAAATTTGAGCTGTATCTGACTCTGTGTTTAAACCCATACTAAATTGAACAGATTTTTACATGGAGAAAACAAGTTTCCTGACCTTTTCCTGAAGTAGCTGTCTGTTTGTCTGTGTTGTGACAGGGGCCTGTCATAAAGTTCAACAGCAATCAGCGCTACGCCACCACCGCTGTCACTGCCTCCATCCTCAGGGAGATCGCCGGAAGGGTTGGCGTGCCCCTGCAGGTGACCTTTGAACTTTAACCTTTTGGCTGTCTGTCGTCCTATCGCTGGAAAGCCCTATGCTTGTGCCTGGTTGCTTAATGGGTAACACCTTATTTTACGGTGTCAGTGTTATAGTGTATCTACCCTAATTAGGTACAGCAGTACCACATATGTACCAATATGTAATATGTACTAGTGTTGTAGTTATATAATGTATTTTTGTCATAATTAGGTAGATGCTCTGTAACACCAACACCATAAAATAGTGTTACAGCTTAAGGTTTTACAGTCTGTCGTCCAGTTTTGCTCTCAGTGTTTTCATTTAATTTTGTTGAAAAAAAATGCTTTAGTGCTTCTGTTTGAGGTTGTTCTAGTTTGAAGCAGGGAGTATGACAGGTTCTCGACTATGCTAGTCACAGGCTACAATCATTCGAAGCCCATTCGGTCATAGCAAACGAAATAGAAGATCTAAACATTCTACACAAACACACACACTTACTTATACTTCGCTAAGTGAATGTGTGCTGCAACAAAACTTCTCCAGTAATCACAACTGTGGCATAGCTTTTTCTAATTTAAAATCTACGTCACTTTGTTGGCCTTTTTCTTATTCACTCGTTTCTCCGCCTACTTTCTTTCACTGACTAATGGAGGCAATCGGGTTAGAAGAACATTTTCATGCGCAGCATGCATATGCAACTCGGGGTGACCTGTCGTATTTCAAAAGAGCAAGTACTAAACGGTTGAACGTTGAACGAACGGTGGAAGTACTCCTTTAAGAGTCTGTCTCCTGTGTCTTCGCATTGTTGTAGAATCTGTCTCCTGTGTCTCCTCATTGTCCTAGAATCTGTCTTCTGGGTCTTCTCAATACTCTAGTCTGTCTTTTGCGTCTTATCAATGTTCTAGTCTGTCTCTGGCCTCTTCTCAGCGCTCTACAGTCTGTCTCATACATATTCTGACTGTTCTACAGTCTGTTTCTGACATCTTCTCACTGTTCTAGAGTCTTTCGGTAACACTTTCTATGAAACTTGGATTCTTAAGACTCTATAAACACATTCATAAAGGGTTATAATGCCTTCATAAAGCGTAAAAAAATGTTGAAATTAGTATTTATAACTATTTATAAATACCAATACTGCACTAGTAGGCAGGTGAAGCTTTATAACCAAGAATGCACTGTAACTAGAAGTTAGAATAGTGCTTATGACATAGCATTTCAGTGCCTTTAGAGTACACTCATGAGTATGTATAAATAGTAATGAACACTTTACATATTTTATGAAGGCATTATAAGCCTTTATGGATATGTTTATAGAGTCTTATGCATACAAGCTTGATAGAGAGTGTTACCAGTTTTTCTCTTTTCTCCATGTCTCAGTGTTGTAGATGCTGTCACAGGCTTCTTGTCAGTGTTGTACAGTCTGCTTCCCTCTTCTGCTCTCCTTCTGGTACATTGTCACATCTGAGTAAGAACTACAGGGCAGCTGATGTTGTGGGAGTTGGCTTAGGGAGTTGGGATATGATAATCACATTACCGCTGCATGTAACCATCAGTGACAGTGGCGTCATCGGATATCTGCTTTGAAGAAGGAAAAATTCCCCATGAAGCAACTCCATATTATATATTTGTCTCACAGAGAGGCGTGTTAGCAGAGTGTGTGTGTGTGTGTGTGTGTGTGTGCGCGTGTGTGTCTGTGTGTGTCTGTGTGTGTATGTGTGTGTGTGTGTCTTAATCTGTGTCCTGATTTAGCCCTTACCTCAAGCTGTGGTATAAATTGACATGCTGCTAACGAAGGCGTCTGATTGGAGCATCGCTCCTGGAACAATGGGGGTGTAAAAATGATGAGAATCAGAACACTTTGTTAATCCCTGGGAAACTGAGAGAAACATATCAGTCTGTACAGGGGTATTTTGTTGATGAGATGCAGGATTGATTACCCCCTATCTGTTAAAACACACCCTGTCAGCGTCTGACTGACTGATTTGGGCAAATGTGAATCCTGTTTCTCAGACAGCTCAAGTGGTGATGTTATTTGCAGGATGTAGCCTTCTATGAAAAATGCACATTCAGATTCAACCATTCTGACTGGATAGAAAACATTTGAACAGATTTATACTGGCAATATTTGCCATGCTCTCTATATGTAGAGTAGAGTAGAGTAACTTTATTGATCCCGAAGGAAATTAAGGTGTCCAGTAGCATACACATAATACACATTGCAAAAAACAGATCAAGCCTATTGCACACAGTAGCATACACATAATACACATTGCAAAAAACAGATCAAGCCTAATACACACGTCTGCATAATACCACATTCACTGAACAGAGGGAAGAGAAAAAAAAAAAAACATTGTAATGATAATAAGTAAGGTAATAAGAATCCACGAGGTAAACAAGTGACGTGATAAGGTGCTTGTGGTAGATAGATTACAGTGTCCCAGTAAAATTGTCCAGTGATAAGAATTCCACGAGGTAAACAAGTGTCGTGATAAGGTGCTTTGTGGTAGATAGATTACAGTGTCCCAGTAAAATTGTCCAGTGTTATATGAGGGTCCTTTAGTGCAGTAGTCATAGAAGAGTCCTTTAGTGCAGTAGTTATCAGGGTAGTGCAGTATATTGCTGTCCATAGTCGTGTAGTAGTCACCACCAGGGACAGCATGTGCGTGTGTGTGTGTGTGTGTGTGTGTGTGTGCGTGTGTGCGTGTGTGTGTGTGTGCGTGTGTGCGTGTGTGCGTGTGTGCGTGTGTGCGTGTGTGCGTGTGTGTGCGTGTGTGCGTGTGTGCGTGTGTGCGTGTGTGCGTGTGTGCGTGTGTGCGTGTGTGCGTGTGCGTGTGTGCGTGTGTGCGTGTGTGCGTGCGTGTGTGCGTGTGTGTGAGTGTGTGAGTGTGTGTGCTCAAGCACTCCAGTCCATGATGCTCAGCTCCTTCTGTGTGCTGTTATACAGTTGTATGGCCCTGGGGACAAATGACCTCTGCAGCCTGTCTGTCCTGCAGGAGAGGGACCGGAGTCTGTTGCTGATCAAACTCCTCTGATTGATGATGGTGGTGTGTAGGGGGTGGCGGTCGTTGTCCAGTATGGAGTGCAGCCTGCTCAGGGTCCTCCTCTCAGCTATTGTAGTTAGAGACTCCAGCTCCATGCCCACCACAGACCCTGCTTTCCTCACCAGTCTGTCCAGACGCCCATTGTCTCTTTTCCTAGTGCTGCCACCCCAGCATACCACAGCATAGAACAGCACACTGGCCATGACAGACTGGTAGAACATCAGCAGGAGTCTGTTGCAGACATTGAAAGACCTCAGCCTCCTGAGGAAGTACAGCCTGCTCTGTCCTTTTCTGTAGAGTGCATCTGAATTAGTAGACCAGTCCAGTTTATTGTCGAGGTGTACCCCCAAGTACTTGTAAGTGCAGACTGTCTCGACATTCTCCCCATCAATCGTGACAGGCACCAGCGGCAGGGCGGTTCTCCTGAAGTCCACCACCATTTCCTTGGTTTTGGTGGTGTTCAGTTGCAGCTGATTAGTTCGGCACCACCCAACGAAGTCCTCCACAAGGCACCTGTACTCCCCCTCCTGTCCATCCCTGATACACCCCACAATTGCAGTGTCGTCAGAGAACTTCTGCATGTGACAAGTCTCTGAGTTCACAGTATATTGCAGTTTTAACGATTGTATCCTCTGTATTATGGCATGCATGTCACTGGATTGTTGCCAAAACACCACCTCACTAAACACAAGCACATAGAAACATTAGAAACATGTATGCTTTAGAGAAATGAAGAAAATGTACCTCCTCCTCCTTTACTAAAAGAGGAATCCTCAAGAGGACACAGACAAACACAGATGCATGCACACACACACGCACGTATACATGCAGATTTACCACGCACACACATGTGCACAAAACACACACGCACACATTTCCTTCCCTCGCACACAAAGTCTGCACACCCACACAAACACACACTGACAGATTTAGCAGGGTGTAAAATGGCCAGTTGTGCCTTGTTTACTCTCAGCAGGAGAGTACACGCTTGTCAATTCGGACTGATTTGTTATCTTCCCATTGCAGCCAGTTACTTAGGCGTTCCTGTAACCCTGGTAACAATAGGCAATCATGGCCAATGAATATCTCGTTTGCTGTTTTTAGGCCATTGTTTTGCTCTCCATCACATCCACCTCTCAGTCGCTGCTAAATTCTTTTTTCAGCTGTGTGTAGGTGTGCGTAGAGTGTATGTGTGTATGCTTTCGAGTGTGTGTGTATGCATTTCTGTGTGACCTTGCATATGTTATGTGTGTGTGTGTGTGTGTGTGTGTGTATGCAATCCTTAACCAAATTAATACATCTCTTAGCAACAAGGTGTGTGTGTGTGTGTGTGTGTGTGTGTGTGTGCGTATGTGCGTGTGTGTGTGTGTGTGTGTGTTTGTGTGCGTATGTGCGTGCGTGTGTGCGTGTGTGTGTGTGCGTATGTGTGTGCGTGTGTGCGTGCGTGTGTGCGTGTGTGTGCGTGTGTGTGTGTGTGTGTGTAAATGAATACTGCATAAAACACACCTCTCCTTCTGTCGCTCTCAGTCTTTTTTCTCTTTTTTAATCTGCTGTTTTGTTGCACCAGTATGCTTACAAACGCATGCACAGACACGCACACCATTAAATGTTGTTTTCACTCGAGACTGTTGTGTCTTCTAAATTATAAAATCTTTTTCTTTCAAGAACGTCACTGAGTCCAATTACTATTTCACTTATAAGTGGTTTATTCTAATACATAAAATCACTAGGTGGATAAAACATTACAGAGCTCTGGGTCCGATTTCCGTTCCCTAACTGATAACATCGCCTCAGTCCGGGCACGAAGTCGAACTGCCTGCCGTTCCCTGACCCAGTCTATTTATACGTAACAACACAGTTCAAACATCAGACTGCTGTATCTCAGATCTTTCTTGTTGTCATCTTTGCAAATGTCCATCAAAAGCACTTCCTCTTTGTCTCACACCGTCTGCAAAGGTTCATTTCTACAAAACACATTTCTTCCCCTTTTTATTAATACATCTGTGGTACAGTCTGCTCTTTTGCTACTGCTTTGCAACACTGTTATTTAAGTCAGCAGGGTCTTGTTGTGTGTTGGAGCAGGCCTTCTGCCTGTAAGCTTGTTAGTAAGTGCAGTTTATTCTCATTCAAGCATTTACGCCCTTGTCATGTACTTGTCAATGACAAAGCAACATGGAAGCTTACACACATCAGTGAGGAATGCACTCCACAGCACACAAGAAACTCATCAGTGGTTCAGTAAAACAGTACGGTTAAAACATAGCTCCATGTGGTTAAATTCGTTAAGATTAACTTCAAAGTTTAAAACCTAGAAACAAAACATAAAATTAGGATATGACCTTATATACGTTACAGTATGTGTGTGTGTGTGAGTGTTCAGTGTGTGTGCGTGTCTGAGAGGAATAGAAAGAGAGAAAATGTGTACATACATTTCACGACTTCTAGCTGATTTGTGTGCTGAAGAGATTAGTGTAACTATGATGCACTTGTGTGTAGCTGTTTCATAAGTGTATAAGTGTAATGAGGGGAAGAGATCAGTGTTTTGCTGTAGCTTAATAGCAGCTGACTCTGATGTTATGTTCATGGTCACCTGAGTATTGCTGTTGTGTGTGTGTGTGTGTGTGTGTGTGTGTGTGTGTGTGTGTGTGTGTGTGTGTTAGAGCCTGACTGATGGTGCATTCATGGTCATCCGAGTTTTGCTGTTCTCCATCATGCTTAACAGCTGCAGCCATTTGTCTTTTCCACATTGCTTATTCCCCTAACAAGTGTTAATATTGTGTGTGTGTGTGTGTGTGTGTGTGTGTGTGTGTGTGTGTGTGTGTGTGTGTGTGTGTGTGTGTGTGTGTGTGTGTCCGCGTGCATGCATAAGGATGTGATGGTGAGGAATGACAGTCCGTGCGGAACCACCATCGGTCCGATCCTGTCATCGCGGCTGGGAATTCCGGTCCTGGATCTGGGAGCGCCACAGCTGGCCATGCACTCCATCAGGGAGATGTGCTGCACCTCCGGAGTGTTGCAGACCACCACCCTCCTCAAGGTGAGCATCCTCCACCCACTATACTCCACCCACTATACTCCACCACCCACTATACTCCACCACGCTCCTCAAGGTGAGCATCCTCCACCCACTATACTCCACCCACTATACTCCACCCACTATACTCCACCACGCTCCTCAAGGTGAGCATCCTCCACCCACTATACTCCACCCACTATACTCCACCACCCTCCTCAAGGTGAGCATCCTCCACCCACTATACTCCACCCACTATACTCCACCCACTATACTCCACCCACTATACTCCACCACCCTCCTCAAGGTGAGCATCCTCCACCCAGCCTCCACCCACTACCTAATGGACCTCGTCTATACTATCACACCCAGTACACTCAACCAAATGGACCTCATCTATACTATCACACCCAGTATACTCAACCAAATGGACCTCATCTATACTATCACACCCAGTATACTCCACTTAATGGACCTCATCTATACTATCACACCCAGTATACTCCCTCAGGGGCGTAGCCAGAAATCATAAAATGGTTGGGCTCAGAAAAAAATCAGGTGGGCCTAGACTTGTTTTATTGACTTGTTTTACTTGCAGTAAACAGTCAATCCAACTTATAGAGCATTCTGATTGGGTGGGCCTGACTGACAAGTGGGTGGGCACAGGCCCACCCGTTGCTATGCCTATGTCCTCCACCTAGTGTCCCTCATCTGTAGTGGCACACTCAGAATACTCCACCTAATGTGCCTCAGTTGGTGTAGCATACTCAATTTACTCCACCTAGTGTACCTCAGTGAAAGTGTCTCACACTGTGTACTCCACCTAATGTACCTCAGCTAGTGTACCACACCTAGTGTACTCCACCTAATGTACCTTAGCTAATGTACCACACCTAGTGTACTCCACCTAATGGACCTTAGCTAATGTACCTCAGCTAGTGTACCACACCTAGTGTACGCCACCTAATGTACCTCAGCTGGTGGAGCATACCGAGTATGGTTGATGATGTACCTCATCTATAATGCCCTACTGTAGCAAAGTGCAGTAACTACGTGAACATAGGAACTGAGAAAAATGCCTTTAAAGTTGTCACACTGCCCAGTCAAACATGTCGTAGGTATAATAGTGATGATGCTTTTATGTACTTTCTTAATGGAAAGAAGCAAGAGATTTAGTCACAAGACAAATGGGGGTGTTATGAAGTCAGTTGTACAAAGTCAATGTACCTCATCTAATATACATCTAAGAGTACCATCTTATAACCCCATTTATAATATACCTTAGCTGTATGATACACACCCAATAATATCCCCTGGCTGATGTACCCCAGCTGACATTCCTTCTAATATCCCCATCTAATATACCCTTTTATAGCCCTATTCACCATCCAATATATAGCCCAGCTTATGTATGCCACTCACCACTCTCCATCCTCAAGTTGATGAACCTAAGTTTGTAAGATGTAGGAGACCCTCACACCCAGTGTGACAGGTATATGTATCTGGTGTGTTTTTTGTATTAGACGTGTGAAGTGTAGTGTGAAGTGTGTGTGTGTGTGTGAGGTATAGTATAGTAGGGCAGTGGTTGGTGTATGTGTTGTGTTGTAAATGTGTGTGCGAGTGTGTGTGTACGGCCCTCACTGTGTGTGTTGTCATCTTCAGGCTTTCTTTGAGCTGTACCCCTCTGTGAGGAGCCAGGTGTTTGTGGACTAGACCAGAGAAACTCCCGGAGCTGCAGAACAGATGGACAGACAGACAGATGGACACACGCATAAACACACACACACGTCGTCAGAGAATGTGTTCTGTGTCTGGTCTTTTAAAACATGCGTTTGCTGGAAACACATCCGCTGTTTACAATGGCTGGACCGACGTGTGTCTTGTGAAGTGTTGTTAAATACCTGTTCCATTTTGCCAGACTGCCATATTAAACAAAGTCTTTGCATTCCAGTATCTCAGTCTGCTTTTACTCACACCCACCTAAATGCGGGATGTCAGCATCTGCCTTTTGCTTATGAATTTGCCATTTATGGTACTCAGTGGTAGACCTTTTAGGTCCTGAAATACTTTGCTTGTTACATCTTGTATGACAATAATTGCAGCTGCATTTTGGCTGCCCATTTCCTTCAATACCCTCTGTGTTTAGACATGGAGATTAGTCACTGCTATAGTACATTCTGGGTGAAAATAAATGGGAATATTAGGAGACTCAATACTGAACATACTAGCATTCAGATGTAACTATGGTATGGGTTGTATGTTTAACAGATAAATCCGTTTTTACATTCAAAACGAGCAGAACGATAGAATGTCGACCTCTGAGTAGCTTTCCGTGGAAGCGGTGGATGTGGTTTAGTATCATATGGCTGTATGCTGCCTTTACCAGACGAGCAAACTGTTCTGCTCGTGCCTCCGCCGGCTTGACGTCATTTTGGGTCTCCCCTTCGAAAAACGGAGGAGGCAGTCCGCACTCCTGATCCGGGTTTTACCTGCGGCTCAACCTCGACAACTGCCTCGCGCTCACTCTGCCCAGACCTCCCAGGCGCTCTCGCACTTCAGCATCCCGTGCTCGAGGAGTTTGCACGCGTCTTTTTTCGTGGCAAATTCCAGACTGGACCGCAAATATGATAGTGTAAAAAAACACAATCCGCGAGGTTTATCATCGCCGTTTCAGTCACCGGGAGCCACCATGAGGTCCCCGCGGCTCTGGGTCGCGATGTGTGTGATGACTGTGTGCTACCAGCTCGGTACTTCCAGCAAATACGGTATGTAAGGGAAAAGCGCACGCCTTTTGGAAACAAGCCACAGGTACAGAACAGTGGCCAGCTTTCAGTACTGTCCACAGCAGCAGAGAAGCATTGTGTATTTCTACTCCAGGCAGAACATAATTATGAAATTCTAGTATTATAATAGTTTTCGTGGACTTGCATTTGTTGTGGAGTTGTGGCAACTGATTACGCAATGTGTTGGTAAATATGAATGTTTGACGATGGTGCAATAAGTATTTATTGTTGATGTTATCTATCTGGAGATGAAATTGCGTCACTCTTAAGGGGATCGTTTGAAGCCCAGCAGAGTGGGGCTACTTGTGAAAAGGCAACTGGACAATTACAATGATTCATCGCCATCCGCAATATAGCCGGATAGTGGGCTGTTGACAAAAAAACGCCTGCGCGCCTTTGCGAAGTAAACACTCCAAGCATCAGCACAAAAAAAATGCGAGCAAACGATGCTGTTGTGGCCAGCAAAGGATGACGCTACCAAACGCGTGCGATAAAACTGTGTAGGAGACAGATGTGTGGTCGAGGCAACTTAATCGGTGACAATGAGAAATGAGCGCTCCGCCGTTTAATTTCTTACAGGAGTGCTGCCGCTGTAGGCATTCTGCCGACAGCAGTAATTAATCTCCGTACAGGTTGGAGAAGCCTCACTGACTATTGAGTTTTCTCCGTTGACAAGAGGAAAAAGTTTGATAAATCGAATGATGTGCTCAGTTTTTCGCGCATAGAAATGAAAGAAAGTACAATTAATAGCAGAATAAATTTGCCTCTGAAAATATGAAGTAAATATGTGTTGCTGACTGCGACGGAATACTTAAAATGAGAATACATTTGCCCTCCTCCCTCTGTCTGGACTCAGTGTTTTCGTGTTTGTGAAAGATGGCGTGTTCGCTTGGTCAGTTCGCATTTTATTTCAGTACCACGGACAGCGACAGAGTCCTAACATGCACTTGCTTGCAGCGCCAGCCAACCATTTTACGACGCTGCTGCGTTTGCGCCATAAATGAGTTACACATCGCTGAACTAAATAAAAAAGACTTAGTAAGACTCTAATGCTATATTAGATGTGTTATGTGAATCATAACAATATCCGACATGCTGTCTACAGTGTGATGTACAGGGGTTTATAGCCTAAGGTCTGTGTTGTGCATGTGGAAAATGCCACGTGTGAAGAGATGTCACACAATGTCAGCAAAGGCCTTGTGATCACAAAAAAAAAATCATATTTGTCCTTACACAGCAACCGATATTTATTCTGCAGTTCATACACATGGACGACTCTGAGACAAAGTGTATGTTTATTTTAAGGCCAGGATTAAATGTGTGTATCATGTGTGCGATGTGTTTTATGGTGGCAGAGAAAGACTGTGTGTATGTGTATCTGCAGATGAATTTTCAGCCTGTGCAGGCTGACTCATTCCTGACGAGTGATCCCACGTCACGCCTCTGCTCTCTCTCTCTCTTTTTCTCTCTCACGCTCTCTCACTCTCTTGTCTGCTTTTTTTCTCTCCCTCCCTTTCTCTGCTCCTCTGTCTTTCTCTCTAGATCTCTCTCTGTCTCTCTGTCTCTCTCTAGATCTCTCTCTCGCTCTCTCTCTCTATCTCTCTCTCTCTCTCTCTCACACACACACACACACACACACACACACACACACACACACACACACACACACACACACACACACACACAACACACACAAACGCGCATATAGCGGTGAACCTCAAGTTCCCCTCAGGAGAAGCACATTGATGCAGGCAGAGTTGACACCTCCTTTACAAAGCACAGGTCATTGCTTAGAGACTCCCCTCAGACAGACACACACACACACGCACACGCACACACACACACACACACACACACACACACACACACACACACACACACACACACACATCCTCACCCCCCCTCTCTATATCACCTCCTCCGTGTAGAACAGGGTCTTAGCCTAGAATCTGTTCATCAGCTTTGCCCTTAGGACATATAAAACAGACAGTTTGACAGACCATTTCACACACGCAACACACCTTCCACCTCTCAGGACCTAGAGAGCCAACAAAGTGCTGTCCAGATCTGGCCCTGGATGTAGTGGCATTATAAAATTATGTGTGTGTGTTTGTGTCCGTGTGTGTGAGTTTGTGTGTCATCATTATAGACATGGTGGTTTTGTGTTTAGTGGTTCTGGTTAGTACAGCATGAAGTGGGTGTGCTGGCGAGCCTCTGTGCGTACTGAATGAAATGCAGCCGAACGCTGACTGTTTGTCTGTCTGTGTGTGTGTGTGTGTGTCTGTGTGTGTGTGTGTGTGTCTTTGAATTAGTCATAATTTGAGAGAGTGGCAGCAGGTGTGCCTATGCATATTTATTAGCAACTAGCATGTTAGCATAATGAGATCAAACTCATTCTCTGTTGG
>CM050220.1:23668423-23670923 GCA_027475355.1 Coilia nasus | reverse complement strand
ATAGAGATTACCCAGCAGTGATGCTTATTGCCACATTGCTTATTGCCATCTGCTGGGAGTGTGTATTATACAGTTACCACTAATCAAATAATCGCCTGCTCATATTCCTCTCTTTCTCTCTCTCTCTCTCTCTCTCTCTCTCTCTCTCTCTCTCTCTCTCTCTCTCTCTCTCATCTTTTCCTTATTTTCCCAGGTTGTCTGTTTGAGAAAAGGCTTTGCTCCAGGGATCAGCTGTGTTCAGATGGTGAGCCCACACACACACACACACACACACACACACACACACACACACACACACACACACACACACACACACACACACACACAGACACACACATTAGCAGTACTCACACATATTACCAGTACACACACACACACACACTGTGGAAGTCCACGGCATAGTGATCTCTCTTTCTTTCTTTTGCTCTCTCTCTCTCTCTCTCTCTCTCTCTCTCTCTCTCTCTCTGTTTTCTCTCTCTCTCTCTCTCTCACTCTCTGTGTCCTCCCTTTTTTACACTGGCACACTTTTTTCTCATGGTTTATTTATTGAGCATTTTCCATGTATATACAATATATGAAAGAGAAATCGATTTCAGTAATATTTTTAGTATTTTTTTCCAGTGTCAGTTGTTCTAGTTGTATCTGTTTTTCTTTTCTATTTTCTGTCATCAGGCTGTTCACAGATTCTTATATCTATCCATCTCGCTCTTTCTGTCTCCTTCGCTCTTTTATATATACCTTATATATATATATAAATATCCTTTTGTCTTTGTTTTTCTCATCTTCACATCTCTCTCCACATGTTTCTTTCTCTCTCTCTTTCTGGTATCCTCGCTATCTATCCACATCTCTCGGTCTGTCCCTAGTTCTGCTTTTCTCCTCTCCTCCGTCTCTTCATCTCTGTTGGCTGATTGTCTACCATCCAGATGTCTCTCTCGTTACACGTAATACTCTGTGATCGCCCTGACTTCCTGTCACTGTGCCACAGCATGGCCTGGAAAAAAAATCTGTTATCAATTATTTATGCCTGAGCATTGTTGCTGTGTTCCACTCTCTGCCATACACTAAGCTCTGTGTTTGCTGTGTGTGCGTGTGTGTGTGTGCGTGTGTGTGTGTGTGTGTTGGGAACTTGTCACTGAATAGTGAATGTACAGTGTAAACATTTCATCCAATCACGTCCTTCTCACGTGGTTTCCGTGGCAACACTTACATCACCTGGCTGACGCCAAAGAAGTGATCTTCCCCCACATTCTCAGAGTGTGTGTGAGAGAGAGAGATGGAGAGATAGAGAGAGAGAACGCTGAAACAAATGATACAGAACAGTGATATGGAAGTACAGACATCGGAATGGGAGGGTCTGTGTGTGAGAGAGGACGAGAATCAGAAAAAAACGAGAGTGAGCAAAAAGGAAAGTGAGGAAACGAGAGTGAGGAAAAGATAGAGTGGCAGAGGGAGGGAAGAGAGGGAAGAGAGGGAAGAGACAGAGAGGAAAAAAAGGAAAAAAGAGAAAGAGAAATGTGTAGTGAGTGGAGGGAACAGAGAGAGGCTGGGAGGCTGAGTGTATGAGTCATAGACACAGGCCTGGATCAATCCAATAATAAGAAGGATCAGTTGCATTAATATTTGATTTATCTCACAGATGCCTTTCTCCACAGACGTGCCTCTTTTCAGCCATTCAGGCAGGCAGCAAGAATGACTGTAAACCACAGCGGCGGGAACACACACACACACACACACACAGAAAAAAGAAAGAGAGAGAGACTCCATAGAGAAACGGGTTTTGGTTCTCACACATCTCCTACAGGGTTCTATATATGTGCACACACGTGGGTGGGTGTTTGTGTGTGTGTATGTGTGTGTGTGTGTGTGTGTGTGTGTGTGTGTGAGTGGGTATGTGTATTTGTGCACACTGACGTGTATGTGTTAACTGGCCATATGCGAGTCTGCTTTCTGACCATTTGTGTGTGTGTGTGTGTGTGTGTGTGTGTGTGTGTGTGTGTGTGTGTGTGTGTGTGTGTTTGTGTTGCAGATGGTCTGTTTGGTCAGTGTCGGGCGTCCAGGCAGGAAGTGGTTCATTATCAGGTGTCTGTTCCGGTGCTGCACAGACTGCAGGAGGTGCTCAAGGAGCTGATGGTGCAAGGTTAGGCACACACACACACACACACACACACACACACACACACACACACACACACACACACACACACACAAACAAACAAACACATACAGAAAATGTGTCTTTCATAGAGACAAATACAGTATACATACCTACACTCTCTCTCTCTCTCTCTCTCTCTCTCTCTCTCTCTCACACACACACACACACACACACACACACACACACACACACACACACACACACACACACACACACACACACACACGTACACACACACACAGATTATTTTTCTATGTGTCCACATATAGATTTCTGCAGTCATGCTGTTTTCACACACTCAGAACACAAATCCTCAGGTCTAATAATTTATGCAGTCTATGT
>CM050220.1:23618423-23658423 GCA_027475355.1 Coilia nasus | reverse complement strand
TCCCACTCTCGACTTAGGCACGTACCGGGCAACAGACACCGCAACTTGGTTCCACGGAGTATGGCCGAGTTAATGCGTTATAACGTGTCGTTGCCAATTCCTTGTAGTCCTGGCAAATATGCTCGCGAATATGGGGGCTAGGGGCCCAGTCTGGATGCCGAGAAAGGGTGAGTTCCATTGCTGTGTCTGTTTTCCTCTGCAAATAAATCAAATGCAGGCCTATGCGGGCGGATAGGCGGTCTTAAGTTCATACTTATATTATAACATACAGCGCGATGAGAGCTTGTCTTTTGGTCTGTATTGGTATTGAGGTGTGCATTTAACAGGAGGATATAGCATAGCGGTACCGCAAGAGAAATTGTGTCAAAGACTTGCACATATCCGTCTGTTACTAAAGAACCCACACAGTGTCTGTAGAAGCACGTGTGTGAGTTTATACGTGCTCAAATGCAAGTAGTCTTAAACCACGGTTTCCTGTGAGCTCGATTTTGGTAGATGTCACGCCACAAGTCTCAGGTAAAGCAAGGCACAGCAAGGTAATCCCCGCGTTTACGCCGCAATCGGTTCTAGTAGACAGTGATGTCAGGTGAGGCGGTTGCCTTGGCAACCGTGGTCAATGCAGTCAGAATGGTGGCAATGATGTAATGCCTAGGCTGTGGACTGTAAATCATTTTTTCCTATATTTACTCAAAGAAAAAAAAAAACTACTCGAACACTATAAAATACACAGATTTGTCCAGATAACCTGGATTTTTAACAGTTTTGCTGTCATCTAAAGGATTCAGCACATTTAAATGTCCTCCCTGGTTAGCAGGCTACCTCCTTCCTGCATTTTGTGTAGTAACAGTTCCTGCCCTATATGAATCATTCAGGATAAAGGTTCACCTCTTCCTCCCTCTCTTCCTGTTAAGGATTAGATAAGTTCAATGATCTTCCTTGTACACAGTATCTAGTTACGTAATCGATCTCACTCTACTCATAAGGGATACCTCAGTCTGATTGGCTTTCTGTTAGCGTTATATGAAGATTAATAATTGTCTTCCTCCTTCCCCCTTCTCTTATGGATGCCTGTTATGTAATGAATGATCTCCTGCCATCTCTGTCTGTTCCCAGAAGAATGATGGACATGCGTTGCCGGTGGCAACCCGAGTGCGTGAAGGCGGCCGCTGGGTGTTCCTCACTCTGGTGGGCGTGGCATGCGTGGGCGGGATTCTGGTGGGGGCGTTAACCATCGCCTGCCTGCGGAACCATGCCCGGAATCTGGCCTCCACCAAACTGGGCCTGGGACCGGAAGCTGGGGGAGTCACACACTTCGAGTACCAGGTGTGTGTGTGTGTGTGTGTGTGTGTATGGGTGACAAACTAGAGTGGAAAAATATGATGTGCTTTTATGTGATGGAGCTTATAGGTCTTTAATTGTACTTCCTGTGAAGTACAGTTGTTGGTGACCTTTACCATAACACCACTGGGCCCATAAATACAGTATCTTCTTGTTGTTTTTTGTTTCACTCTTTTTTACATTTTCTCTTCTCCTCTCATCTTGTCTCGACTGTCTCGTTTTCCTCTGCTTCTCTCTCCTATCCATTTTTCTCTCTTTTCCTCTCTCCTCTTCTGTCCCCTCCTCTCTTCTATGCTCCTCTCCCTCTCCTCTCCTCTCCTCCCCTCCTCACCCCTTTCTCATTTCTTCTCTTCTCCTCTCCTCTCCTCTCCTCTTGCTTCTCGACTCCTCTTGCCGCTCTCCTTCTCTCCTCTCCTCTCCTCTCCTCTCCTCTCCTCTCCTCTCCTCTCCTCTCCTGTAGGATCTCTGCCGCCAGCACATGGCCTCCAAGTCCCCCCTGGGTCGAGCTGAGAGTGGCGTTGGTGGGGCAAGTGGGGCAGTAAGCGCAGGTGCCCCTCGGGGTGCAGTAGGAGGGGCGATGGGGTCGGGATCGGGGACAGGAAGTGGTGGAGGAGGGGCAGGAACTGACACGTCCCGAGTGAGCAGCGTGTCCTCCCAGTTCAGTGATGCCCCCCAGCCCAGCCCTAGCTCGCACAGCAGCACCCCCTCCTGGAGCGAAGAGCCAGCGCAGTCCAACATGGACATCTCCACTGGACACATGATACTGGTACACACACACACACACACACACACACACACACACACACACACACACACACACACACACACACACAACAGAGTCAATGCAGTCCAAGATAAGCATCTTTACTGGACCTGTATGGGTCACATTATGGGGATATTGCAAGCCCTGAGGGGATTATGTTATGTGTAAACGCTGTCTGTCTCTTGAAGGGTCACCTGACTCCAGTTTTATGTGTAAAAGCTGTCTATCTCTGCTCAGCTGTCTGTCTGTCTGTGTGTGGCCAGGCCTACATGGAGGACCACCTGAAGAACAAGGACCGCTTGCTGAAGGAGTGGGAGGCCCTCTGCTCCTACCAGGCCGAGCCCAGCACCACCTCTGTCGCCCAGAGCGACGCCAACCTCAAGAAGAACCGCTGCCCTGACTCCGTCCCCTGTTAGTACCACCGCTTAGCTCAGCATCTATCATTCTATCTATCGATCTATCTCTCTATCGATCTATCTCTCTCTCTCCCTCCATGGAACATCTGTTTGTCACTCTTTCTGTTCTACACGCAACTCGCGAACCAACTAACCAACCAATTATCAGTAAAACAAGCTTCAATTGCCTTTTGTCTGTGTGTCACTCCCATTGTTGCAACTCGAAATCGAATAGAATTTGCTAATTTTACATACTGATTAGTAGACATACATAGAATACTAGCTGTACTCATTGGTGTTGCTATAAAGCATATTAGTGTAGTGTACTCATTATTTTATTATTACTGTGTAGCATAATAGCTTAGTGTACTCCTCTTTCAGGTGTTATGTCTGTATTTTTCTGTCTCTGTTACAGATGACCACTCTCGTGTAAAACTGAAGGCTGAAGGAAATCCCTCTAGGACAGACTACATCAATGCCAGCACCATCGTAAGTTCTCCTAAGGACAGAGTACCTTAATGCCAGCATCATAATTTGACCTTCTAGGGATAGACTACATCAATAGCATCACCATAGTTAGTCCTTCAAAGGACAGACTATATCAATGCCTGCAGTACAGTAAGTGCCTTTAAGAACAGACTACTCCAGATAGTGTTTTCTTCTGTTAGATATAACCAGTTCTGCGTAAACATCCCAAATTCTTTGATTTAACTGTAACCCGTAGGCCAGCATCACTGTGTGTGTGTAATCCCTAGACCAGCATTAATGTATGCTTGCCAAGAACTACCTTTGATCGATTTGCCCATGTCTGCAAATGTTTGCTGAAAACCTGAAACAAAAAGGTTTGCAGATGTTTGTGAACATTTCTCTGTGTTTGCGGATTTGATTACACCCCAGGGATGTCTGACTCATGTCACTTCCTGACCACTCACTGCTCCCCGTGTGTGTCAGACTATGCAGCAGACATAGCGGCCATCTTTCTCTCTCTTCATTCGTTTGCCCTCCTTTCCCATCACCAAAATCCCTGCGGAATCCCTGCTGTAGTCATGGCGACCGCCTCCTCACAGAAGGACAAGCTGGCTGCTTTGGGTTCTGGAATTCCCTGTCCTTTGTTGTTGTCATGGTTACGCTGCATTGAAGGCTGGTCGGCCGCGCTGGCCTTGGAATCCCCAGTCGTGCAGCATATTTCGTGACTATCGATCGAGACCAGTGTCACGAGTCACGACACACCTCTTCCATTAGGTTTTATGATTTAAACACTTTGGTTGGCTCTCTACTCATGTAGTCTTTTGTCAGCAATGTATGAATGCTAGAACTGTATGCTCAGACTAGAGGTGGTAACAGTGTTGAACTTTGCATTCATACATTCATATATTCATGCAAAAACAGTCATCTGAGCTGACTATGAATATGAATTCACCAGAATGCAACCTACAATCCTGATGCCCTGCCAGTGACACTGTTTGAAATGAATCTGGATGTTCTGGCTTAGGCAGGAAACTGGACCACATGTGTGTTTGTCTGAAACATCATTGGTGGTGTTCTGTTGAGTTGAGCTGCTTCGTCAAGATGACCTGCCCTAGCTGAACCCTAACTCTAACCTTAAAGGAGAAATTCAGTGTAAAATGAAAATTGGCCGGTTAAAACATCATACAGAGTTGGTATGTTTGCTGAGGAGCAAAATTGAGTTAGCCTGTTGCATTCAGAACTTAACTATTTTTTACCGTTTGTCCCAGAAGGCTTACAATGGAATTGGTAGGCGCCCTTAGACGAGGCATGAAGATTACACTATTATTAAACCATTAAAACAGCTTCAAGAAACTCCACACTCCATTGGTAGTACAACAAAGGCCCTGCCATTTAAAATGAGGCACTGAGAACTTTGTAAGTGTACACAATGTTTATTAATAAAACAGTTTTGACAGACAGTACCTTGCTGTAGTTTCTCGTCGCCGCCATGATGAAAGTCCAAACAAGTCGATAGCATTGTGTGTGTGTGTGCTATTGTCTTTCTCAGATTGAACATGACCCTCGGATGCCTGCCTACATCGCTACCCAAGGTCCACTGTCACACACCATCTCCGACTTCTGGCAGGTGGGTTTACAAAAGTGTGTTTGTATTTGTGTGTGTGTGTTAGTGGGATATCATGCGTGTTTACTTGTGTCTGTTTATTTAAGTTTCTTTTAGACTTACAGTCATCCTAAATATGGTGTACAGTGAACATGGTTAGTTTGTCTAATATATTTAAATGTGTGTGTGTTTGTGTCTACAGATGGTTTGGGAAAGTGGCTGTACGGTGATCGTCATGATGACTGCGCTAGTGGAGGATGGAGAGAAGCAGTGTGATCGCTACTGGCCTGATGAAGGCTCCTCACTGTACCACATCTATGAGGTATACACCCACACACACTCTCTCTCTCACACACACACACACACACACACACAGCAGTGTGATCGCTACTGGCCCAATGAAGTCTCTTCACTCTAGCACATCTATGAGGTACACACACACACAACAGTGTGATTGCTACTGGCTTGATGAAGTGTCTTCACTCTACCACATCTATGCGGTACACACACATACACATACATACACACACCCATACACATACACACACACACATACACATACACAAAAACATACATACACATACACACACAATCCTGTGGTAGACACATAGGTCCAGATGAACTCAGACGAGCAGGTCTTTGCTGGCTGATGTGATATGATACACGATATTTCTGACCTTTACCCTTTGACCTTTAACCTCAGGTGAACCTGGTGTCTGAGCACATCTGGTGCAATGACTTCCTGGTGCGGAGCTTCTACCTGAAGAATGTGCAGACACAGGAGACGCGCACACTCACACAGTTCCACTTCCTCAGTTGGCCCGCTCAGGGCATCCCTTCTTCCACGCGCCCCCTGCTGGACTTCCGCAGGTACTGCACATATGCCACAGTGATCAGCCAATGAGGTGACGATGAACTTTTACACTCTTTAACCTTCCTGACTGATGTGGCTGACTGACCTGCTGATGAGGTGGAAATTTACTTCCTAGAAGCACGCTACCTATGACGAAGATGTAATTAAGCGTTGAAACGTGGTTCATATTAATGCACTTATGAATGATAGCCATAACAACTGTAGTAGCCTAATTATCTGATGGTTGAATGACAATCTGCTTCACACTCTAGTTTGCTAATAACAGATGCTATTAAGTACAAAATCAACCAGTTATTGCAGTTTAGAAGGGAAATGGTAGATTAAAATGCTGTATTTCCTGGATGCCAACAGGAGATTAGTAGCATAACAGCTTCCAAGGTGACTTGTTCCATGGAAATAATGATTTGACAGAGAGATCTTCACCTCCATGTTGCCATTTTTTCCATTAAATAGGTCACCTCGGCAGCCATTATCCCTTACCTATCCATCTGCCGCTTCAGTACTGCTGATCGTGATTATACTGACCAAACTTAATTGAAGACTTAATTTGCTGACTACATTTATTTTAATTGAAGCCATTTTGGTTTAGCCTGATGCATCAGCCACTTTTACATTGTTTCATTTTGTGCAAAGCGCCTGAAACCTCTGCATTGGCATTCGTACGCTCCACTGTGGGCGGATACTTTCTGCTACAACCAATCGCTACTGCTTAGTAATTTAAGCTCCCACCAAAACCTTTAGGAAGTAGGCCAATGAAGTCTTTCCCCTATATAAAATTCCTCAAGCATTCTTCTTGTTCCGGCTTTAAAACCTCAATTTCGGGAATAGTTGCCAAAGTTGTTCAGTGCTGCTCGAACTACAATAGAAACTCAAGCTTCAATGCTGAAACATGTCACCTAAGTTTCCCATACATAGACCAATGTGTGGCAAGCCGCCACACAATCAACACCCGCTGACACAAATTGAATTGAATTTTTAACACCAGCTGGCATTATCCCACAATTTCAGTATAAACCCATCACCTAATGTCTTGGCAAGGTCTTTGCAAAAGATTGTCATGCTTCACTGATTTCGATGGTCGAATGGTCACCAGACATGATAGTTTGATGCAAGGTGCAAAATGACTCATCACACACTTGTGAAGACAGCGTATCAACAGTGGAACAGGTTATTCAGAACATTGGAGGTTCAAATGACGTCAGAATCGTCGGGGAATGCATCTGGCATTTCATTGCCTGCAGTGCAGCAGGTGCATGCACCCAGAGTTTCCCAAGAAGCCATACAGGGGACATACTGCTGTGTATTGTTGATGCACTAAACTTGCCACATCATTTGCGAATTTGGGATTGCAAAATGTTTAAAGACAAGAATTGAGCTCATTCGAGTTAACAAAACAACATTGATTTATGAGTATTCATGAGTCCACCAATGAAATCTGAGCTTTTAAAAAATGTGATAAACATATGAAAATGTGATTAACATGAAAGAATCCTAAACTTAACAAGTCAAGAAGATTAACTAAAAAACAACAATTCTCCTTGATTTCAAAACTCAACAGTCAGTGTTACCACCTCTAACATCAATCACAGCCTGGCAGCGCCTGCGCATGCTGGAGATCAGGTTGTGGATGGTCTGTTGAGGAATGGCTTGGCATTCTTCCAACAAAGCTGTTCGCAGCTCAACACGGGTTCTTGGAGTGACCTGACGTGCACGGACTCGATTCCGTAATTCTGCCCAACAATGCTCAATCGGGTTGAGGTCG
Organism: Coilia nasus; assembly: GCA_027475355.1. NCBI lineage: Eukaryota > Metazoa > Chordata > Actinopteri > Clupeiformes > Engraulidae > Coilia > Coilia nasus. The sequence goes on along the minus strand of CM050220.1, from coordinate 23,651,220 downwards.
GGGGGTCGCGCTGGCCACTCCATCCTTGGCATGCCTTCTTCCTCAAGAAATTCCCAATCTTGCTCAATGTGGCTGGGCATTGTCGTCCATCAGTAAGAACTCTGGCTACATTGCACCAGCGTAAGGATGAACGACTGGCCTGAGAATTTGTTATGTTGTTATGGTTTGGGGTGGAATATCCATGGGAGGGAGGACAGAAGTTGTGGTCATTGAGAACGGCAGCCTCATTGGACAAAGGTACTGGGATGAAATTCTCAGGCCAGTCGTTCATCCTTACACTGGTGCAATGTGACAAAATGCTGACAGTTTAACTATTAAATATGCCCAGCAAATGTACATTGTTATGACCCTATGGGCCTTAAGTGTTTTGTGGCTGTTTCTTTTGTGGTGCTGTTTCCCCTTCTTTGTCTTGCAGACAGTCCTGTGCAGCTGAACTTGCTGATGAGTTCCCTTGGCCATGATTGACCTTAATTACTTATGGCTTTCTACCCGATTAGAGTTCTGGCCCTTTAACTCCTGGCTGTTACATCATTTGGGAGAGCAGTCATTTTGAGAGAGCGCTATCGATTTGGGGAGCTGTCTGCCAAAATCTGTCTTTAGTGGTTTAGTGTTTTTAGCACTTTGTCTTTGCTGCCTCTGCCATCTGGTCAAGCCTTCCTGCAGTCCTTCCAAGGACATCCAGAGGTTGATAGAGTCCTTTTCAGATTTATTTTCAGATGTCTCCTCTCAGACTCATGTCCTTAGCCACGATATTGAAGTCAATAGTCACCCCCCTATGAAGCAGCACACTTATCGTGTTAATCTATTTAAGACAGTAGTCATGACTTCTGAAGTTCAGTATTTGGTTGATCATGGGTTAGCTGAGTATATAGCTCCCCATATATCTTGGTTCTGATACCAGATGGAAAATTTAGTTTTTGTGCTGACTTCAGAAAAGTTTATGCAGTTACAAAGCCTGACTCATTTCCACTCCCACGCATGGAGGACTGCGTGGATCGAGTCAGCTCTGCAAAGTTCGTCACCAAATTTGGCCCGCTCAAAGGTTACTGGCAAGTCCCACTCACACCTCATGCTGCTGAGATCTCTGCCTTCGTCACCCCAGACTGTTTTACGCAGTATTCCGTCATAGCATTTGGACTTCTGAATGCACCTGCCACACTCCAAGGCCTGATGTGGAAAGTTCTAGCTTGCATTCCAGAATTGAAAGGTTTATTTAGATGATATTATTTTGCACTCGTCCTCTTGGTCCAGTCACCTTGAGTTAATTGACACTGTGTTCCATCGGTTGTGTGATGCCTCTTTGACCTTGAACTCGGCCAAGTGTGAGTTTGGTAAAACCACAGTTACATACTTGGGCAAACAAGTTAGTCAAGGTCAGGTTCATCCTGTATAGACTAAGACTCCTGGGCTTGACATAATTCAGAAGTGCGGTCATTTTGAAAAAGAACTATTAGTTTCGGGAAACTGTCTGCCAGGAGCAGTTGGTAATATTTACAATCTTCATCCTCAAAATTCCTCAAAATTGAAACAATTATTGACTGTAATAGGGTTGGGTATTGGCAAAAAGATATTGGCAAAAATTATCCTGATTATCTATGGCATTTAGCCAATAGCGATTATGACGATTAATTGATGACAATTGCATTTGTGTGTTTTTGACTCTAAATCAGTTACATCATTGCACCACAAAAAAAAAAAAAAAACTAAAAAATCAACAACTGTGCTCCAGCAATTTAAATTACACCTAGCTAATTTAGCTCTTATTCAGAGAGACTTACAGTGAATTAGGTACAGGGACAGTCCCTCTGGAGCAACATGGAGTTAGATGCCTTTCTCAAGGGCGCCTCCGCCATGGATGAGGGTGCAGTAGAGCACTGGTCATTCATTCCCCCACCCACACTTTTTCTTACTAGTATAGGAATCGAACCTGTAACACTCTGATCCTAAAACCAACTCCTTACCCACTAGGCCAAAACTGCCCAAAGTCAGAACCAATGATGCTTTCAGAGTGGACAGGTGTAGTTTGCCAGGTAGACTGCTCTGGATCTATGCCACTAGCTAAAGGGCCTGGCTGTTTTAATGGAGCCGGGAAGTGTTCACCCAACTGGTAATCCTTTTAGAGTTGATGGGTGCAGTTTCATAAAAACTAGCTTTGAGTTTCACAGCAGTGGAGGCAGCGAGTTTGAACCATACATGTTTTGAAAGAGTAAACAGAAACTGAATACCTTTGTTTGCACGTCTTTGTTTCTCCTCTCGCTCAAGTGTGTGTTAAAACAGATGTGTGTTCAAGTGTGTGTGTGTGTCTAGGCTGAGTGTGTGGGATTGCAAACACAAGCAGAAATCTCCTTTGAGGCAATTGCCAAATGAGTACCCATGTGACAAACAGGGATGATGTCAAAACATCTGGAATATTGCTTCAAAACACACACACACACACACACACACACACACACACACACACACACACACACACACACACACACACACACAGCGTGTTCCTTTTGTTATTTCTTCATTTGTATTTTCCTTCCTCATGAGGTCCCTTTCATCTTTCTCTTCTGTCCTCTTTTCATCTGTGGTTCTCTCTAATTTCTCTCTTTCTGCTCTCTCCTGTTTCTTATCCCCACTGTCCTACCCCTTCCCTCTCTCTCTCCCTCCGTCCTCCCCCGTGTGATGGTAGTGGTTGCTCCGTGGTCCGTGGTATTGCTCAGCTGTCTGTGGCATTTTTGTGGTCTGCAGCTAGTAGTCTGATTCCAGTTGCATAGTCACAAAAATGAGCACGGACAGCTGGACCTGCAGCAGAGGTATCGCTACACCAGACCTCCACCTCCCTCACACCCACCCTCCCTCTCTCCTCTTCTCCTCCTGTCTCCTCCTCTCTCTTCCTCCTCCTTTCATTCCCTCTCTCTTTCTCACTGCTACACCAGACCTCCACCTCCCTTACACCTTGTCTCCTTTCTTCTCCTCCTCTGTCCTCCTCTCCCCTCTTATCCTCCTCTCTCCTATCCTCTCTCCTCCTCCTTTCATTCCCTCTCTCTGTTTCACTGTCATAACAGACCTCCACCTTCCTTACTCCTTCTCTCTTCTCTTCTCTTCTCCTCCTCTCTCCTCCTCTCCCCTCTTTTCCTCCGCTCCTCTGTTTTTCTCTCTTCTCCTTGCATTCCCTCTCTTTCTCACCACTACACCAGTCCGCCTCTCTCACACCTCCTCTCCCTTCCTCTCCTCCTCTCATCCCTTCCTTTCTCTTTCTAACCTACACCAGACCTCCACCACCCTCACATCTATCATCTCTTCCTCTTCTGTTTCCTTTTCTCCGTCTGTCTGTCTCCCTCTCTCCCTCTCTCCCTGCCATCACCGTCAGACTTCCTCTGTTCTCTTCTTTTTCCCACTTTCTGTCTCTCTTTCGCGCTCTCTCACTCCCTCTCTCTTTCTCTGTCATTTCCAGAACAGTTCCATTTCCTCCTCTCTCCAACTGTCCTCTCCTCTTTCTCATCCCCATCTCCTAATCTCTCCTACTCTCACCTCCTAATCTCTCCTCGTCCATCTCCTAATCTCTCCTACTGCCCTTTTCCTGTCTTCTCCTCTTCTGTCTCTGCCTCTGCCTCTGTCTATCTGTTTCTGTCCGTACGCCTGTCAAGAGGACAGCTCCACTACATCTATCACTATTCCCTCATCTCTTTCACTCTTTTCCGTGTACACTCCTCACTTTCTCGTTCACTCTCTTTGCCTCTCTGTCTCTCTTTCTGAGTGTCTTCGTTTCTGTGTCAGCATATGTGTATCTCTCTCCCTCATCCAGGCTCTGTACTTTCTGTCCCTCTTTCTGTCTGTCTCTTTTTTGGCCTGTGTCTGTCTCTGACTGTGTGCCCCACTCACTGCAGACATTGTTTCTGCAATCTCCTTATCTTTATTACAGTAAGCTTTCTTACCCAGACAGCATTGAATCCAAGGCCATTTGGTCTCCATGTCTGTCCTTGTGTATGGGTGTGTGTGTTTGTGTCCTTCCATGCCATTCTCCACTACATTTATTGTGGTGTCTGTCAAAGTCAGCTCAATATTATGTCACCAGTGTTAAGCCTGGGGCCTGTTGAAGGGTACACCAAGACTCTCTTCCACCTGACCCGTGTGTATGCATGTCTGTGTGTTTGTCTCCAAATTCTCCTGCTCAAGAGTACACCACAGCCCACCAGTGTCGCAAACACCTGACCTTTCATTAGGATTACATGTGTTCGTTCTCTTCACTTTTCTTGCATGCTGATGTAGGACCAAAGTTTGGAACGGTTCTACATGGGGTACAAATAGAACTTCAATCTACTGTATAACACTGTGTCATGGGTTCCAAATAAGACCCAAATCTAGAGTTTTGTATGGATGCCAGATAGGACCTGAATCTGGGACGGTTCGTTCTGACTTCTAGATAGGACTCAAATCTAGATTTTTTTATATGGATTCTAGATCCTGAATCTGTAATGTTTACTGATGTGTTGCGAATAACCTGCAGAATCTAGAAGGGTTTCATGTGGGTTCTAATGTCAGTTCATGAAGGGTTCCTTTGGGAACTGGAAATATATTTTGTGTGTTGGCCTAGAATGCATGCATATTTTTATAGTATAGTTTTTTCTCTGTAGAAAAGTGAATAAATATGTCTGTCCATCCCTATGAAAAGATGTGTGTGTGTCTGAATGTGTGTGTGTGCATGTGAAACTCCAGTGAATAATCTGATGCAGTGTCTCTCCTTGTGTGTCTCTGTAGAAAAGTGAATAAGTGTTACCGAGGACGATCCTGCCCTATCATCGTGCACTGCAGGTACATGCTTCTTCCAGCAGAGGGCGCACTTAACCCACACATGCTTACTGACTGAATTATTGTCAGCAGATGGATGTTTGTGTGTAAGTGTGCGTGCATGCATGTGTGTGTGTTTCTGTGTGTGTGTGTGTGTGTGTGTGTGTGTGTTTCTGTGTGTGTGTGTGTGTGTGTGTGTGTGTGTGTGTGTGTGTGTGTGTGTGTGTGTGTGTGTGTTGGTTTTTGGTGTGGGTTTGTGTGTGTGTCAGAAATTCAGACAGATATGCAGGCCTTGGAAAGGCTGAGAATTAACCATGAGGCTCATGAATATCTGAAACACAATGTCAGCATTTCTTGGTGAAAACCCATATAACGCCGCATATTTTGCATTGTCATCAGCCTGTTCCCCTTTCCTGTGTGTGTGTGTGTGTGTGTGTGTGTGTGTGTGTGTGTCTGTGTGTCTGTGTGTTTGTGTGTGTGATTGTGTGTGTGTGTGTGTGTGTGTTTGTGTGTGTGTGTGTCCTGTTTCTTCTATTAGTGACGGCACCGGACGCACGGGGACCTACATCCTGATCGACATGGTGTTGAACCGCATGGCCAAAGGTATAAGACAGCCTTACTTCCTGTCCCACATTCAAGCACTGGTGTGTTATTGTCTATTGTGTGTGTGTGTGTGTGTGTGTGTGTGTGTGTGTGGGTGTGTGTGTGTGTGTGTGTGTGTGTGTGTGTGTGTGTGTGTGAGAGAGAGAGCTAGCTGTGTGAGCGGTGTTAACTAGCTATACCTAACATAACATAACCATTCACAGGGGCAACAAGGTTGGAGTCCTTGTTAGAGTATGGAACACTGAAAGTATGAAATGCTTTTGATATAAACAGCCTAAAAACAAACATTACTTTCAGTTAAAGAACTGCTGCAGACTAAAAATTTCTATGAGTCTAATTAGACTAATGTGCTACCGTGCTGCGTCATCCCTGCTAATACCCTATATGCTAATACATTCAACTTTGCATGAACCTTACTCCAGAGGAGGAGAGGGAGAAAGAGAAAAAGAGACATAGATTAAACTGAGAGAGAGATGAGATAGAGGGATTAGAGAGAAAGAAAGAAAGAAAGAAAGAAAGAAAGATGAGAGAAATACATCAGGTTTTCATACTCACTTAACAACAATAGCAGTGTGGGATGGAGGGAGGAGAGAGAGAAGGAGAAGTACGGAGAGAGGAAGCGTAAGGAGTGTAAGGGGGAGTGAGTGGTGTAATTGCGTGCTGTCTCGGGTTCATAAGGAGGCAGAATAAGGGGTTTAAACTGTGGAGGAGATCAAACAGCTGCTGGGATTTATTATAGACTGTGTGTGTAGCAGTGTATGTGTGGGAGTCTGTGAGCTTGTTTGTGTGTGTGTAGCAGTGTGTGTGTGGGACTGTGAGCTTGTTTTTATGTGTGTGTGTGTGTGTGTGTGTGCGTGTGTGTGTAACAGTGTGTGTATGTGTACAGCAATGTGTTTGTGTGCATGTGTGTGTGTGCATGCATCAGTGGTACATTAGTGGGTGATGTTTCTGTTTCAGGAGTAAAGGAGATTGACATCGCTGCAACACTGGAGCATATCCGAGACCAGAGACCAGGAATGGTGCGGACCAAGGTAACCTAATCCCTCGTTTGCACAAGTATAAGTGTGTGTGTGTGTGTGTGTCTGTGTTTGTTGTGTGTGTGCACGTGTGCATGTGTAAAAAATCTGTCTTCTGCATAAATCTGTATGTGTGTGTGTGTTTGTTTGTGTGTGTATGTGTGAGTGAGTGACTGCGTAAAAATACCCAGTTCCTCATCCACAAAAATATGTGAACATCATTCATGCCAGTCAGGATCAAGTGATTTCAGAGACAAAGGGCACTGCGCTAAACATTAGATGTCTAAACCTAGTAATGATCTTAATGTGCCAACAATATTACATTTTTATGTGCTTCACAGGGTGGAATTTTTTTTCCTAAAACTGTATTAATGCTTTTATTCATAATTTGACAGAAACTTGTGTTTTTGGTGACAGAATTGTAAATATTGTGTTAAAGATGAAGTAGATATATATATGTGTGTGTGTGTGTGTGTGTGTATGTGTTCATGTGTTCACAGGATCAGTTTGAGTTTGCTTTGACTGCTGTAGCTGAAGAGGTGAACGCCATTCTGAAGGCCCTGCCCCAGTGAGACCAGACCCAACAGACAACCTGACACACACACACACACACACACACACTTATGTATTCATTGCTCTGTCTCATACACACAAATACACAGTACACAATGCACACACCACTTTTTCTAATGTCAGTAATATATTGCCAAACTAACAGCACTACAAAGTGCAGTACTAACAATGTCATTCTGCCAACAAGTCTACCAACAATAAATATTCTCACACACAAACAAACAGACACACGCATACACATACACACACACACACACACACACACACACACACACACAGTCACATGCTGAGATCTTTATCCTTAAGAGAGGCTAATGCCAGCTGGTATTTTCCAAATCTCAGACCTTAGTCTTACCACGCACACACAAACAGACACACCTCTACAGTATGCATAGCTATGAGAAATGTAACTGTCAGGCCTGACTCCCCCTTGACTGAGGTTCATGCAGAGCTGTCTGTGCTCGTTTACCTTCTCTTAATGACTCTTTCACTTTCCCTGTTGTTGCTGCGGCAACTGCCGTGGTGACGCTAGCCTGTCCTCTGCTGCCACCTGATTGGTGTTTTGAATGTTCTCCCTGTAGTCCTCCCATGTCTTGAGAGCCAATCAGAGAAGCCGAGAGGACAGTTGGGAGAGACTGATGGACTCGAGAGAGAGAGAGAGAGAGAGGGAGGGAGAAAGAAAAAAATGGCTTATGAAAAACTGAATGAGAGAGTGACTGAGAGAAACACATAGATAGAAAGTGTGAAAGAGTCAGTGAAGAAGAGACACAAAAAGAGAGAGAGAGAGTGAGAGAGAAAGAGAGATATTGTTGTACAAAGAGAGATTGTCTGACAGTATTCCCTCAGGAACCCCTTACCCATCCAAACACTAAACTCTTAAAGAAAAGACAGACGGGTGATTTTTAAGCTTCCAACACACAGTGTAGATGCCACCAGGGTCATTTAGGTCGAATCCATGTTTAGTTGATCCAGTCCAAACCCCCTGACTCTCATTACAACCCACATCATCCCAGATTAGCTGTGGGTCACTGCTCAGGGTTCACAGTCTGTATGTATTTTTTTATACATTTTGTCTTTAGGCATTGAGTCCATGGTACTGTGACTCACAAATGTAACAGCGTTCATTTATTTCACAGTTTTCATACTAGCATCTAGTCAGCATTGGTTTCATCCCGTTTGACCCTTTCATACTATAAGTGGACAGGTTACAGTGTTTCAATCATGTCTGTCAGTGTCAGTCATGCTTGTGTTACAGTATATCCAGCAGATGTATGCAGGGAGACAGTATTCTGCTGTGTAAACGTAAAGTAAGTAAAGTATACTTTATTGTTCCCAAGGGGAAATTCGTCTTGGGATTCACAGTCATTGCATCACAGACTTACACAGCTTATACATAAATGCTGTGGTAAGCAGTGTTTCTCTACGACAACCATAGTTGTTCTGTCTCCAACACCCTTAATGCCCAGTATCCAGTGCTGTCCAGATGCAGTGCTGTGACAGTGCTGTTTGTGTCTCCAGGTTTCAGTAGTGTGTGGCATCACAACTAAGGATAAAGTATCACCCTACTGGGTGTTTAAAGAAAGTGCTTTAGTGACCTACCTAGATAAGTTAACTTAGAGCATTTAGAAAACCTCCTAATAAAAGGATCTTATGGCATCAATCTTCTATCAAAAACAGTCATGAGTCATGAGTTCTTATATTAAATGTTTACCAATTGCTCTGAGTCAACATACTCAGGTAAGTTACTAAACCTGCTTTCTGCAATACCCCCCTGGTCAAAAGTGTTTGTAAGAGCTCTGTTGTGTTCTGTGAGTTGGAGGGCCTTTTGGGTGGGTGAAGATTGGTGTTGGCTCCTCTGATCTGAAGGTGGAAGAACTTCTGGGTAGAGATTGTAATCTGTGGAGTCAGGACTGTTCTTGGTCCTGTTGGGTTTTTAAGTTTCCATGGAGACCAAATGCTGAAGAGAGGCCAGCGGCTGATTCTTTAGACCGTAGGTCTGTTTTGTTTCCTCAAGGTTCTGTAGACTGGAGGTCTGCTTCGGTTCCTCAAGGATATTTGTGGTTCCTCTCGGCTCTTCTGTCTTTTTCCTGTGCTGCAAATAGACCCCTGTTCCGCTTACTGTGTCTAACTGTCCCTCTCCTTGTTAACTGTAGACGACTTATGGTGGTGTTTCTCTTGCAAATAAGTAAAAAAGAAATAAAAATATATAAAGCTACGTATTTCAGTAAAGATTCTATATCTATTTTGTATCTCAATGTGATGATTAATAAAAATAGTATGTGAAGTGATGCAACTGCATCCCAGTGTATGCTTGTGTGTTTTTCCCTTCATGACTGACAACTCTAACCAACAACAACAGCAATAGAGATAATAATTACAAAAAAAAATAGAAAAGCACTCAGAGAGTGCAAACCTTCGCCATGGCAGCTCAGATCACCACCAAAATGTAATCACTTTTAAGTTAGCCCATTTCTAACCTATCCTGAAAATTTCATCAAAATCCATCCAGTACTTTTTGAGTTATCTTGCCAACTGACCAACCAACCAACTAACAAATGGCAATGATTACATAACCTCCGCCTGGAATGCGTGTATGTGTATGGTGTACGCCTGGAATGTGTATGGTGTATTTCCATAACAGAATAGACAAAGTTCTTAAATAGTTTGTGATGTTTGTATTTAAAGGAAGTTAACAGAAACGGAGTACAGTGTGTTTCCCTCTACCAGTGAGATACTGATCAGCTTCACCATGACCCCAGCCACACCCATGTTTACACACGCACTGATTCTCCTGGGTTCGTCTCCGCTGTAGCACTGCCTGTTCTCACAAGGGATATTATACACACACACACACACACAGCATCTGTTTCCTGCCCAAGTCATATGACTCCTTTCGTATGTGTGTGTGTGTTGTTGGGTTTTGAGGGGGAAAGAGACTAACTGCATTTTGTCCAGAGATGAGTGCTGGCACAGAGATGGGCACAAAGCCAACAGTGACGTATTCCACAGGGCCAACGGCCATCACGCACACACACACACACACACACACGTACACACACAGATAAGCACTGAGCCAGCAGTGATCGGTACCACAAGGCCCCATGCTCCTGTGCCAACTGTCAATACATACACACACACACACACACACACACACACATATGCCACAAACTAGCAGAATAAGCATATGCCACAAACTAACTTTACCACACGCACATATGTCACTGACATAACACACACACTCACAAACAATTATACATCTAACTGACATGACATGACCCCCCTCCCCTCCACACACACACACACACACACACACACACACACCAATATACCTGTAACTGGCATTACACAAACAGTCACTGCAGTGGCACATAGACTTCTTAATACTCTTTTGAGTGTGATGTAACACACACTAATGCTGACAGATATGGCATACTTACCGCATGCGCATAATGCCTCACATGATTATAAGCTTAAACCTCACGCATGTACTACACCCCTGTCTCAACTACACCCTATCCCCAATATCGCTCTCTCTCTCTCTCTCTCTCTCTCTCTTTCTCTCTGTCTTTCTCTCTCTCTACCTCTTTCTCTAACTCTTGCACACACACACACAAACACGCACACACTCTGTGTAACAGGGCTCCTCTGTACACCCGGTCTGTGCTCCATGCCTAATGAAGTTAACCAGTGCTGCTTTGATAATGTGTGTTTTATGGCGTGTCGAACCATTTCCAGCCTAAAGTGTAAATATAGGTTTCCACACGCACACACACACACACACCCTAGTATCCTGTATCCTGTTCGCTGTGCATGTGCACAGACACACACACACACACACACACACACACACACACACACACTGGGGTTAGTTAACGCTGGTACACACAGTCCAGTCTGTCGCCTGTTTGATGTTGTGTGACTGGAACCAGGGGTGGGGGATGTGTTTGTGGGTGTGTGTGTGTGTGTGTCTGTGTGGAGGGGGTCTGTTATAGAGGCACCGCAACCTAAACAAACTATGAGGCTGATGGGGGCCCACAGGGCTATGGAACAAAGGTAGGCCTATGCTGGACTGTGTGTGTGTGTGTGTGTGTGTGTGTGTGTGTGTGTGTGTCTGTGTCTGTGTGTGTGTTTTGCCTCCGTAGTACTGCATGACCTGGGCAGTGTGTGTGTGTGTGTGTGTATGTGCGAGTGTGTGTGTGTGTGTGCATGTGTGTGTGTGTGTGTGTGCGTGTGTGTGTGTTGCCTCTGTAGTACTGCATGACCTGGGCAGTGTGTGTATGTGTGTGTGTGTGTGGTGTTATGACTAGCACCAAGGTCACTATATGTGCAAAAACCAGCCACACACACACAAACAAGTCTGCCTACGGGCTCGAAAATAAGCGCTCTAGTGCACTGAAATGTCTGAATGCATTCAGTAGCGTTAACACACAATGGCATGGGAATGTGCAGACAAGAGTTAATACACTCAACGATGATAATCTGTGGCTCCAGACCAAAGAGGATTATGAGCTGTGTGTGTTTATGGAACTGTGATAGAGGGAACCTCTGTTATATTCTCTCATACAGTCATACTGAGATACAGGCAAATATTGTCTCACACTGGCAAATGCTCTCACATACAAATACTTTTACACATATACTTTCAAACAACCAAATACTCTCACATACAAATACACTCCCCTACTGTCAAATATTGTCACTACAGTTAAATACAAAATAAATACAAAATATAGTGTATATCTAAAAAGATTTGTAGTTCATCAATACAAAGCAATATTGTTGTTTCTATTTGCTGCTTCATAAGGGAAGACGATGTTGACACACATAAGCATGTAGCCAGTAGAAATACAGGCTTTCAAATTTTAAACAGAAGTGTCTTTGTTTTTTTTTTTTTGCATTGATTTTCCACATACCCCAGAGAACAAACTGTATTTCTGTGGGACATATACCAAATGTAGAGGTGAGAGACAGGTCATGAAAAAAACTCTGCTTCTGCAGGTCATCGTATTTGTATCTTATGTGACCTTAGTGTTCTGTAAGTATAACATGTTGTTATTGTTGTGTCTCTATGTCTTGTAGGTGTGTAATATCTTTTTGCCTTGTGTGGTTTGAGATGTTGAACAGACCAGAATGCTGTTGTGTCTAGTCAGTATGTGGGATAAGAGGTGATAAACAGATTACTACAGTTACTACATTACTACTACTACTACATTACACTTAGCTGACGCGCTTATCCAGAGCGACTTACAGATATTTACAGGGTTTCAGTTACAGTCCCTGGAGCAGTGTGGGGTTAGATGCCTTGCTCAAGGGCATCTCAACTATGGGTAGGGCGGGATACAAACCAGCAACCTTTCGATTGCAAGACCAACTCCCTAACCACTAGGCCACAGCTGCCCCTGATTAGTGTGCTTCATTGGTTGGTGTTAAACAGACCTTAAGAACCTGCTGGTATTGGCTGTTGGCTTATGCACAAACACGCATTCTTTAGCTTTGTATGTATGCTTGTGTGTATACGTGTTTAAACATGTATACTCTCCTCTGTCCAAGGGTACACCAAGACCCACTAATGCATGAAAACACTACTGCTAAAGCACGTGTACATATAAATGCGCTACATAAATCTGTCTCTTGTCTTTGCTTTTATGTGTGAGTGTGTGTGTGTGCATGTGTACTTAGAGCTAATAATGTTGCTTCGGTGGCATTATCTTGGCTTAAGTGTAAAAGACCAGTTTTCATCTTTCCCTTGTCAGCCTGGCATTAAGATGCTGAGTTTGCATCTCTTCTCTTTATTAATGTTGGATTATAAACACTTTCTATTATGTGTTAAATTTCTATTGCATATTTTCTGTTGTATAGTTATGTATCTATAGCATTAGAATGTTTGAAAAACTGTAGAATTGCAAATTTTCCTTTTGATCATCTAGCTATCTTTTAGGAATAAGTACCTATTTCAGTATCAAAACTATTGATACATGGTATTCTATAAAGTATTAATAAGACCATGAGACACATATTTGTATTTTTAAGGATTTTTTTTATTGAAAACATTGACCCATCTGTAGGAATGTGCTTATAGCTTAGTGGAATGTGATAATGCGGTACAGCCTTTTCCATTGATGTTCAGCATGTCCATGGAGACAAGTTACAACATGGAGTCCGCACTCAGCTTGCATCTGCCAGAGGCAGCTGTAGGTTTCAGATCGAGATTGGAGATTGCCAGGGGGGATTGTGGGTGTACAGGAGGGGCCCCATGTAGGTAGGGCTGATGGGTAATCTTGGGTCGACAGCACTCTTCTTAATACTCCTCTCCCTCCTCGTCCTCCTCACCAACGCTGTCTGTGCCCACCTCCTCGTAGTCCTTCTCCAGGGCGGCCATGTCTTCTCTGGCCTCGGAGAACTCGCCCTCCTCCATGCCCTCTCCCACGTACCAGTGCACGAAGGCCCTCTTGGCGTACATCAGGTCGAACTTGTGGTCCAGACGCGCCCAGGCCTCGGCGATGGCGGTGGTGTTGCTCAGCATACACACGGCCCTCTGCACCTTGGCCAGGTCACCACCAGGCACCACGGTTGGGGGCTGGTAGTTGATGCCCACCTTGAAGCCAGTGGGGCACCAGTCCACAAACTGGATGGTACGCTTGGTCTTGATGGTGGCGATGGCAGAGTTGACATCTTTGGGCACCACATCACCACGGTACAGCAGACAGCAGGCCATGTACTTGCCATGACGAGGATCACACTTCACCATCTGGTTGGCTGGCTCGAAGCAGGCGTTGGTGATGTCAGCCACGGAGAGCTGCTCGTGGTAGGCCTTCTCTGCTGAGATGACTGGAGCGTAGGTGGCCAGGGGGAAGTGGATACGGGGGTAGGGCACCAAGTTGGTCTGGAACTCTGTCAGGTCCACGTTCAGGGCACCATCAAACCTGAGGGAGGCGGTGATGGAGGACACGATCTGGCCAATCAGCCTGTTGAGGTTGGTGTAGGATGGGCGCTCGATGTCCAGGTTACGTCTGCAGATGTCGTAGATGGCCTCGTTGTCCACCATGAAGGCGCAGTCAGAGTGCTCCAGGGTGGTGTGGGTGGTCAGGATGGAGTTGTAGGGCTCCACCACTGCTGTGGACACCTGGGGAGCTGGGTAGACAGCGAACTCAAGCTTGGACTTCTTGCCATAGTCGACAGAGAGACGCTCCATGAGCAGGGAGGTGAAGCCAGAGCCGGTGCCTCCACCGAAGCTGTGGAAGATGAGGAAGCCTTGCAGGCCCGTGCACTGGTCCGCCTGAGAGACAAATAGGGAGGTGGAATTTAACACTTCAGCAGTGGCATTCTGGAGCTTTAAATAATGCTACATTACACTTAGCAGACGCTTTTATCCAAAGCGACTTAATGCTCTCTAATACAATGTGAGATTCTAAGTCTACATTCTAATTCCATGGACCCCAATATTTTTTTTTAGAACTTTTCTTCTCCCAACACTTGCATTACACAGCTGCAATAACATTGGCTAGAGGATAGGCTACTGTTAAACGTTCACTGCAACAGATGATATGTGTTCATGTCACAAATACACAAGTGACCTTGTGTTCTTAGCAATGTACTTAGTATACGAAGTGATTTTTAAGGAAGCATACTAATCATGTAAGTATACACAGTTGCAAATGTATACAGTTGCAAATGACCTAAACATGACACCAACCCTGACTAAATCTTGTAATTAGATTCCTTAAGTATTTATGTCTCCACATTTCACTGTGTGGGTTTAAAGTTACATTGAGTTAAGACTAGGGCTGGGCGATATGGCTGAAATCTGTATCACGATATAAGTGTTTCATATCGGTCGATATCGATAATTATTGAAACATTGTGTGACCTATTTAAAAGTAACAGGAGGGAAAAATCTATTCATTTTTATTTTTTTAACTTAACCTTCCTCTGACAGGCAATAAGCATTCAGGCAAAATGACTGTCAAAACACGTTCAATGTTACGATCACAATGAAAACGGAGTGATCCGAGAAAGCTCCGGCTGTCTGAACAGTGTGAACACATTAGGATAAGTGGTTTTGATAAAGTGGTATTGTATCATTGAAAATATATCGATATGGCAATATAGTGTCAAATACATATCGATATAAATATTACGATACGATATTACGATAATATCGATATATCGCCCAGCCCTAGTTAAGACTGGTAATTAGGTGTCTATCAACCAGGCATGTTTTGAGCGCCTCACCAGTTTGCGAGTTCTGTCGAGCACCAGGTCGATGATCTCCTTGCCGATGGTGTAGTGGCCGCGGGCGTAGTTGTTGGCGGCGTCCTCTTTGCCCGTGATGAGCTGCTCAGGGTGGAACAGCTGACGGTAGGTACCTGTGCGCACCTCATCTGGGGAACAAGAAGAGGCACAGTTTAGCTGGGAGCTCTTAGTGTGTGTGTGTGTGTGTGTGTGTGTGTGTGTGTGTGTGTTTAATGCCTAATAAGCTCAATAAGTATAATTCCAATGGAGTGATCTCAAGGTAACTATGGGTAAGTTTAAGCTAGTCATTTGCACCACAGCTACTAAACTTTCTCAGTGGAATTCTGCAGAGGTGACTTGTCTATATCTTGAGGTATCACCTGTATCAAGACAATGCACTACATATAATAAATAATATTCAAAAATGTAATTGCTAAAAGCTTACCGATGACAGTGGGCTCCAGGTCCACGAACACGGCGCGGGGCACATGTTTGCCTGCTCCGGTCTCGCTGAAGAAGGTGTTGAAGGAGTCGTCTCCTCCTCCGATGGTCTTGTCGCTGGGCATCTGGCCGTCCGGCTGGATACCGTGCTCCAGGCAGTACAGTTCCCAGCATGCATTGCCCATCTGGGCACCGGCCTGGCCAACATGTATGGAAATACACTCACGCTGCAGGAGGAAGAGAAGGAGGGGAGAGAGGAAGGATAGCGGTCAGTATGACATTCATAGAAAGCTGCATTTATTCATTTCTATTAGCACCTTGGTAACACATAAAATTGGGTAAAAACAGGTGTAGTTAAATAAATGAGGTAAAATCAATGAAGTCAGGTTTTTCAATACGCAGTAATATTCATGATAAGTGTTCCTTACTAAAACTACAGAGTCCATATTTTCAGGTCAAGCAAAAGGCAAACATGTATCGGGATGATTACTGTTATTAAGTCAGTTATGCCTGGTATGTTGTTTTGTCTGGTGGATAAAGAGCAGCATACGCTTAAAGCTTGTAGCTCACAGCTTCAGTTGATCTGGTTGTTTTTCCATGAAGGGCAGAGAGACTGGCCCATTTTTATTTTATGTGACAGACTGAGGGCTGGCTGTGAGTTCTCTGGTTTTCATTCAATCAATCTGCATTATTTAATCAATTAGTGTTTAATCGATTACCATTTGATCAATAAGCATTTGGCAGCAGGGGCTGAATGAATCTTACGCACTGTTTGGGATGCACTAGGGGTAGACCACATATGGTCAGGACACCAGATGTGTGTGTGTGTGTGTGTGTGTGTGTGTGTGTGTGTGTGTGTGTGTGTGTGTGTGTGTGTGTGTGTGTGTGTGTCTGTAGCCGTTTTCACACTGCAGGACACGGGGTGGCGACACGTTACGACATGCTAATTCACCCCGGGGGGGCAGTGGGAATGCACGGCGTGTTTTTGAACCCTCTTCTGAAAAGGTGGGTTGAGAAGGCGTAGCCCAGCGGCACTGTAACATTACACCACGCATAATGCTGGGCGTGTACAATGACCGAATGACCAGTGCATCGTAGTAAATACACCTGTCTGCAAAGTTTTCATTCAGTTTTTTAAAACAACCATGGCGAGACACACAGAGTTGTTGCTGGCTCTTTGCACAACCATTCAAGGGCAAATGACATGGTAATTTACTGCACCTAGATGCTTATATGGGATTGCAAATATTTGCAAAGAATACATTTGATGCCGATTTACTCTATTTGTACGGCACCATCAGGTGAACTATAGCGCTATCATTAAATAATTTACTCTATCCACACATTTTCGCCCGTCGAAAAAGCCCACAACACTTAGGGTGAAGATTCACTGGGCATATTTGCAGTCACATATTTCAGGATATTCACAATATATGGAGATATATTGATGGATGCGCTCTGGACATATTACAAAACAGTAGCGCTATCATCAAACATCACTCTACAGTTTTCAAACATTTTACTCTCCTGGTTAAAAGGCACACAACACAATGATTTATCTCTCAAAATATGCTGTTTATTTAACATAAAATGTTCGGCATAGCATTTACCCTACCGTTTCCATTGTCATGTCATTGTTTTGTGTTTCTAAAAAAAAAGTTTCCCGCGACCACGGAGTTTAAAATGACGCTACGACTACCGGGGTAACAGGAAGTGAACTCGCAATGTTTTTTTTAAATCAAAATCATGTACTTTCAAACAACACCGAAATCGGGGATATTATTCCTTGTGCATTTAGGCTACATGATAAAGCTGTTGGCCAACAGACATGTACAGCATCTAAATTAAAAACAAATTACGTTGGTTGGTACGTTGGTATCAGGTTGGGTGAGTTATATGATTTAGGCCAAATAAACAGCATATTTCGGAAGACAGTTTGCAGTTTGCCTCTGAACTTCTTGTTGGTGTTTTTGTAGCTCTGCTCAGCTGTTTTAAAAGTCCCGACGGTGGGTAGTGGCAGTTGTGAAACGTCACCATACCACACCCTGTGCCCCGTCTCGCCTCGGCTCGTGTTCACGCTCGCCCCATGTCGCAAAAAAGTGTAGGGTCCGAGGTGGGTCGAATTGGTGTGTTGTTTGGACACGCCACCCCATGTCGGCAGTGGAAACGCAACAGACGACCCACTAATTTCGGCTGAAATTACCGGTAATTCTGCCAGTGTGAAAACGGCTTGTGTCTGCGTTCTTTAGGCCCAGATCTTGAGAGGTGTTTAGTGTTGGGAGACAGTCCAGTGAGAGTTCTTGCTTTAAGAGGCTTGAAAGCTAAACACATCGCTAACCACCCTGCTAATCATACACCACACACACACACACACACACACACACACACACACCACCACCACCGCCTTAAAAGAGGAACTAAGAGCTGATATCCAGAGTCTCACAAGACCTGAGACAGTCTCCCTACTGCCAACTGTTTTAACAGAAGGACACACACAACTCTTAGTCTATGAATGTACATAGCTGAACACTCACACAAACATTACTGGATAGGTTTTGCCTCAACTAAAGCCCTAAAATCAATTTCCATGTCCCCACAACCAATCAATAGTCTCTAATGTTTCAAATCAATAGTCCAACCCACGCCACTTCTCCCAACACCCATCTGGATCTTTCAGAACACCCACTAACATTTAACCAAAAAGACAAGACCCACCCCACCCACACAGTCACATCTAAACACAAAGGCAACACCATCTAGATTAATCAATTGGACCCACTTTGATTCTACACACACTAACACCATTCTGGCCTTAGCTCATTACACCCGCATTTAAAGCAAGACAACCCTCTGATCCCTGACTCATCACACACACACCCAAGGACACACATCCAAAGACAAGATCATTTAGATTACTCAGCACACAACACAGCCCTCTGACCTCAGCTAATCACACACACTTTAAACATCTCACTCATTTCTCTGGTTTGAAGGACACATTTGTGTGTGTGTGTGTGAGAGAGAGAGAGAGCAAGAGAGAGAGAGAGCAAGAGAGAGGGGGCGATCTCTTTTAGCTGTTTTAGGAGGACGTGGCTCTATGGGCTGATTAACTGCTGAGTCATGAGGGGGCTTAGTTTGGGGGGAGGGGGTTACTGCGGCCCCCTTCCTGTGCGCACCAACATTTCGCTTGTTGCAGAAATCTCATTTCCTTCCCCCTCTCTCGTTTTTTTTTTTTCCTTTTTTATTTTCTTTTCCTCCCCTTTGTCTAAAGGGTTCCCTGATGCTACGTTCTCTCTCTCTGTCTTTCTGTTTATCACTCTTTTTTTTCTCTCCCTTTTTCTCTTTGTCTCTCTCATTCTCTCTCTCCGCCACTCTGTCTCTGTTGCTTTCTCTCTCTACCCTCTCTCTCCCTCTCTATGGCAAGCCATCTTAACATTTAAAAGCTAAACTGGATATGTGTTGCAGATATCTGTAATTCAGTTTTGCCTAGTCAAAAAGAACATTTCAGATATCCGCAACTACATTCTTCCTATCCGTAATTGTTATTTCAGATATCCACAAAAAAATTCTTCCTAGGACAAATGACGTCACTTTTGGCACTCATTTGTATGGGTTCATCATTACGGATATCTACAATTCAGTTCCAGATATCCACTACATGAATTACGGATATCCGCAACTGAGTTATAGATATCTGTAATTCCAATTTGAGATATCTACAATTTGATTTTGCCTAGTCATAACTCCAGTTCAAGTCATAATGTAATTGTAGATATCTATTATCAAGTTCTGTAATTCAGTTTTGCCTAGTCAAAACTGAATTACAGATATCTCGATCTATCGTTTCGACTAGTGACAATTACGTTACAGATATCTTGAATGACAATTTCGACTATCCAAAATGTAATTACTAGTATTTCGGATAGTCAAACTTAGCTTGTTAAAATGGCTTGCCATACTCCCTCCCTCCGCCTGTCTGCGCTGCTATAAGCATTAGCTACTCTAGACCTGACCGGTGTGACGCATGAGGAAAAAGAAAAGGAGAGGGAGGGTAGAGAGTTAAAATGTTAAAATGGCTTGCCATACTCCATCCCTCCCTCCCTCCCTCTCTCCGCCTGTCTGCGCTGCTATAGCATTAGCTACTCTAGACCTGACCGGTGTGACGCACGAGGAAAAAGAAAAAGAGAGGGAGGGTAGAGAGATGTTCTTTATTGATCTTAATGTTGTTATGACCTTAATACTTGTATATTATTGTTCTTTGTAAGCTTTGGCAACACTGATGTACACAGGCATGCCAATAAAGCGAATTTGAATTTGAGTGAGGGCGAGAGAGAGAGAGAGAGAGAGAGAGAAAGAAAGAGCGGGAGGGAGGGGGGGGGAGAGAGAAACTCGACCTAGCAGAGAGAAAAAAGCCCAGAGGGTAGGGACAGTCCCCTCCCCCTCCCGACCTCGTGCATCCAGCTTTGAGCATGAGCGACAGACAGGGCTGAAAAAGGGAGGGTAACAGAGAGAGAGAAAGAGAGAGAATGTAGAGAGACGTAGAGGGAGGGAAAGAGATATCTGATGGCGCCTTGCACAGCCTCCATCTTTTTTCCCCCTTTTTTCAAAATTCTGCCCTCTCACTGATACCATCAGACCCACCCCTCTCTTTCACACACACACACAGAAATACACAGAAGTGAATGTAAAAAATTCGAGGCTTTAGTTAAATATGGGTTGCTTTCGCAACCTAAGGCAGGGTAGTGAGAGCACCGCTCCTTAGGGGAGACCAGAGAGTGCTGCTGTTCTTCTTTCTCACTGAGGAAACTGCGCCAGTAGTTTGGCACAAGTCCTAAAAGCTACGACACTCAAAGACCTCTCTACAGACTGTGAGTGTGTGTATATGTCTGTGTGTATGTGTATGAATGTGTGTGTGTTTGTGTCTTTCTGTATCTCCACAGCCCCGACAAAAGGGAGCTACAGGCTACAGAGAAGCAACACACACGCACGCACACGCGCACACACACACACACACACACACTCCTCTTATATTAAACAGAGAAACCCAATCTTCAATAACAATTTATATAACGCTTCATTTCTTTGGAGAGCCCCAGGAGATTTTATACACTGCTATACCATTCAGTAATGATTAACAGCAGCTAGTCTGTAAGTACACACGCACCCACACATATCATTTAACCTTCAGCTCTGCCTAGTTTAGACTTTTTTTTTAAATCTACAACACACTGATAAGTGTGGATCGGAGAGGAGCACTTACCATTTTGTCAAATTATTCCTTCAAAGCCCGACGTCGAGGATTCGGATGGTGAAGGGAGTTCTGAGGGAAGGGGGGCCGTGCGGGGGTTATATGCAGCTGTGTTGGGCGGGGGGCGGTGCCAGGAGGCGTCACCACGGCAGTGGCGGGAGCGAACGTTAAGAGGAGAGAAGAAAGCAGAGGGTGGGGCCAGGTCTCTCGAGCCAGGAAGTGTGTGTGTCATTGTGTGTGTGTGTGTGTGTGTGTGTGTGTGTGTGTGTGTGTGTGTGTGTATGCGAGGCAACAGAAAAGAGAGGGAAAGTTTAAAAGTTTGAAACAGGCTATGCAACTTACCGTGAAACTGAAGGTGTGTGTGTGTGTCATTGTGTGTGTGTGTGTGTATGTGTGTGTGTGTGTGTGTAAGAAACAGAGAGTGTGGCACAACTGTTCGAACAGAAGAAGGTATAACATTTTAGGCATTATATGAAAATCTAGGTCAGACTGAGTTTGCAACATTGTATGCAAGTTAGGTTGAAACTGTGTGTGTGTGTGTGTGTGTGTGTGTGTGTGTGTGTGTGTGTGTGTGTGTGTGTGTGTGTGTGTGTGTTTGAGGAAGAGGACAGAAGGAAGGAAGAAAGAGAGAGAGAGAGAGAACATTTTACACCCTTTACAACCTGTGTGACAGAACAGCCCATAGAAGTGAGGCTTCCTGGGCCACACACACTAGGAGCTATTTATCACACACTCCCATAAAACATCCCCGGCCAAAAAGACTCCGTAGAGAACTGTCAAACAGTAAAATCCCCTTAGCCAAACACTACAGTAGTTTCAGCACTCAGGATTTAAGAGTGTTTGAAATATCTCGGTTTACCCGAAACCTCATCGTGTTTCTCCTACTGCGGGACAGATTTCCACTGCTGACAAAGACACTGAGCTAAAGCTTAAAGTCTGTTTTCTTCAAGCAGGGTGTGAACTCTTACAACAGACTGAGGTATAACGTTTGAGACATTGTATGTATTTTAGGGTAAAACTGTGAGTGTGTGTATGTGCGTGTGTGTGTGCGTGTGTGTGTGTGTGTGTAAGACAGACCGAGAGACAGAAAGAGAAAGAGAGAGAGAGAGATTATATTTTATTCAGGCAGTCGGGAGAAGCAGTATTGTATCTCACTGAGAGGCACCTGCAGCAGGTCAGAGTGAACTAAACACACACAGTTAGAGTTGAGCTCTCAAACACAGATTACCACTCAACACATCACCTCTTAGGAATGCGGAAGAGAAACTGTGTGTGTGTGTGTGTGTGTGTGTGTGTGTGTGTGTGTGTGTGTGTGTGTGTGTGTGTTTTGTATGTTCCTCTTTCTCTTTGTGTGTGTGTGATCATTCGGCTTGTTTATATGTTTGTGTCTGTATGAGTATTACCACAAGCCAAAGTTCGTGTGTGTGTAACGCTTCTGCAAAAGCGCGTTTCATTTTAAGAGAGAAATAAGGTGTGGTAAAAAGAGAATTAAGTGACAAGAGAATTCAAAACCACTTGGAGCCTAGAGGTGGAGGAACATGAGATGGAGCTGTCTGACATGCTCACATTTACCCGTCTCTGATTCCACATCCTGTGAGGAGAGCAAAGAGCTCATTCTCCTGACAGACAGACAGACAGACAGACAGACAGACAGACAGACAGACAGACAGACAGACCAAGATATGAATACAGGTACAAAGTAGCAGATCTAGCATTTCTGGTGTTCTTATACTGTATCAGCCAACCATCTAACTGTGACTGAAGCCATATAAATGGTGTACCAGATTCAATGCTCAAAATGTGCAAAGAACTGTCTATGATTAAAATGGGCTCTGCTCCATGCTGCTCTAATTGCAGCAGGCTGTTGCACTTAGGACTTCAATTTTCCGGCACCCGTAAAGGTTCCCTGATAATGGCGTGGTAATCCATCATTAGCCTACAGCCCAGATGAAATTTATTAGACAGCATTTTCAAAAGCAACAAGCACCATCCTGAAAGGTGATCCTGTATCACGTCAGTTCAATGCTTGCGTGTGGTGCCCTCAAGCAGTGCACAGAACTGCCGATGTATGAAAAACGATGATGCATTAATGGCTGGCAATGTATTTGTTGTCTACATGCACAATTAGTTTTAAAGTATGCTCCATTATCAGGGAATCTTAAATGGATGGAGAGATGGAATTCCGAACTACAACAGCACACTGCCTTTACATTAGCACGCAGCAGAGCCCACTTTACAAATTTTAATCTTAGACAGTTTTCCGATGTTTTACAATTTTTTACTTTTACATTTCTGTTGACAGTGTTTAATGACTTCTTCATAATTCAGGCCTATAGTTTAAAATGTTATTGGCTGTGTTTTTGTAAAAAAAAAAAAAAAAAAAAACTAAAACACATCTTTAATTCGCTTCTAAAGTTGTGTTCAGAGAAATTACCCCATGTATCAAAAATCCTGAATGTCAGCTTTAAAACCAATACATTTGGTAATCTGTATCATTTTCATAATGCAAGATATAAGCATTTAAGATGTGTCCCATATTTTTGGCCCACCATGTTGTTTCTTTCTACATAACCTGTAACTGTCTGTGTGTGTGTGTGTGTGTGTGTGTGTGTAAAGCTTGAAGCAACTAGAACCCTGGGATGCATGGCGCCTGTTAAGAGAGGGATATGGCAAAGCACGAGAGGAATGTTTTGTTTTGACAGTGTTGTTTGGAGTCGATGCCTCCCAGAGCTACACACACACACACACACACACACACACAGGCTGACCACCACAGAAAACGAGCTGAGATCAGTGACTGTAAATAAAGAACAGCACAGTAACTGGGTGAGACTGGCCTTGTAATCTGGTTCCGAGTGGCTGTAGATCATTATCTCAACCCTATATGGGGGATGCGTTGTACCAGTAATTTACAGTATGCCATATAGAGAAACCTAAAAAAAGTTAAACAACTGAACATATTTAATCAGGATTAAATTTCAAGCATAGGAAAAGTACTGCTTTTGGAGGCAATGAGGTCTGACTGGGTGGGGGAAGGGGTTTGTTGTGTGTGGTGAGTCTTTGAATTGACAGGGCAATATGCGTGTGTGTGAGTGTGTGTGTATGTGGGTGTCGGGGGTTGGTATAGCACACACAGTTTGCTAATAGGGTAAGAGACAGGAAGAGAATAATAGCCTCACATTCCACTGAACACCCCTATTGTTCTCACTACATCTCATTACATTTTCTTACAGCAGCACAATGGATGGTTGTCTAATAGCGTGTGTGTGGGTGTGTGTGGGTGCGTGCGTGTGTGTGTGTGTGTGTGTGTGTGGGTGTGTATTGTGTGTGTGTGGATGGTGGACTTTTAGAATAAAGAGAATACCAAGAGACACCACATGTTGGCTAGGGTAGAAACTGCCAACTCTCTTAGTAACCGAGAAGACAAGTCATTATGCCAACATTTCAGCTGGTTCAGCAAATAGGGAACATGGTGCTAATATTTTATATAAATACAATGACTACAATAGACAAATAGTGGAGGCCTACACGTTTGACCTTTTGAGGATGTACAAAGCTTTTCTAGGATCCGGTAGGGTGTGGGTCGATGTTGTGTCAGACAGCCTGTGGGTTTATCGTTTAAAAACATCCAAGTACCTCCAGGGACACCAGCATGCAAACACCTCTGGGGACAGATGCAAAACAGCATGAGATGGTTGCCATGGTTCACTTCTGAGCTCTCAAACATTTGCCTTTTATCACAGTAAAGTGTGCTAGACATGCAAAAACTTGCCCATGAGTTATTGCTTTGCATTGTATAAAACAACCCAATAAAATATGTCACAGCAAGACAAAACAAAAAAACAAAAAACAAATAGCATGTTACTCAGATTCTGTGTTGAAGGGCAGCCCACAAACACAATCTGTGCAAAGCACCATGGAAAAGAATCTCGAGGGTTTCAGGTAGCTCAAGGAGTAGAGTTTCATGGAAGTGGATCTGCATGTAATGTAAATGGAGGCGTTATTTTGCATTGGCTCACTCAGTTCCCATTGTTCTCTCTGGCACCTGGTCAGTGTGTTTTCTGACGCTATGGTCTATTCACTTTTATGCTCCCTGTTAAAGGCTTTCCTCCAGTGTTTTTCCATCTGCCAGGGCCTATTTGCATTGAAGAAGGTATTCTGTATGGGTTTCAAAGCCCAGTAAAGATGTGCAAATTGCTGGGGCAGTTAATAGTTAATGACTTAAGTGGGACCCAGGGGTACTTACACATATACTTTTTAATATACCATTAAGAGGTGTGGGTTAAGTGGAGCACATCTGCACTTCACTCCAGTGCAACTTAAAAGATACGTGTGGTTGTTTTGTACTGAGTACTGTATTTGTAATGCACCTGAAAATAGGGAGGGGTAAACTAAAAAGCACAATTAAAGATGTGGTAATTTAGCTATGGCATCAAACAAGTTGTAAAAATGTCAATATAGCTGTTTGTATTATTTAGTAAATATTTGCTTTGATGTTGGTTCATATTGCAAGCATACAAAAATGAATGGGCAAATAAAATTGTAACACGAATTACAAATTTTATTGATTGATTGATTGATTGAACCTTGAGGAACACACAGATGTTATATAATCCATTTTCATTTAATATTGTGGTAAAATATTTGTAAAATACCCTGTTGTAGCAACTCTTTTGATCTTAATAAAGTAAGTAAAGAAAAGGCTTACATTCACTGAAATATACACAAATGTGTCTTGTGCCATTGTGCATTGCATTCATTATAAGATCAGTGGACTTTAATACTCCTCCCCCTCCTCTCCCTCCCCTTCATCTCCGATGCTGTCGGTGCCTACTTCCTCGTAGTCCTTCTCCAGGGCGGCCATGTCTTCTCTGGCCTCGGAAAACTCGCCCTCCTCCATGCCCTCTCCCACGTACCAGTGCACGAAGGCCCTCTTGGCGTACATCAGGTCAAACTTGTGGTCCAGACGCGCCCAGGCCTCGGCGATGGCGGTGGTGTTGCTCAGCATACACACAGCCCTCTGCACCTTGGCCAGGTCACCACCAGGCACCACAGTTGGGGGCTGGTAGTTGATGCCCACCTTGAAGCCAGTGGGGCACCAGTCCACAAACTGGATGGTACGCTTGGTCTTGATGGTGGCGATGGCAGAGTTGACATCTTTGGGCACCACGTCACCACGGTACAGCAGACAGCAGGCCATGTACTTGCCATGACGAGGATCACACTTCACCATCTGGTTGGCTGGCTCGAAGCAGGCGTTGGTAATCTCAGCCACAGACAACTGCTCATGGTAGGCCTTCTCAGCAGATATGACTGGGGAGTAGGTGGCCAGGGGGAAGTGGATACGGGGGTAGGGCACCAGGTTGGTCTGGAACTCTGTCAGGTCCACGTTCAGGGCACCATCAAACCTGAGGGAGGCGGTGATGGAGGACACAATCTGGCCAATCAGCCTGTTGAGGTTGGTGTAGGTGGGACGCTCGATGTCCAGGTTACGTCTGCAGATGTCGTAGATGGCCTCGTTGTCCACCATGAAGGCGCAGTCGGAGTGCTCCAGGGTGGTGTGGGTGGTCAGGATGGAGTTGTAGGGCTCCACCACAGCCGTGGATACTTGAGGGGCTGGGTAAATGGCGAACTCCAGCTTGGACTTCTTGCCATAGTCGACAGAGAGACGCTCCATGAGCAGGGAGGTGAAGCCAGAGCCGGTGCCTCCACCGAAGCTGTGGAAGATGAGGAAGCCTTGCAGGCCCGTGCACTGGTCCGCCTGAGAGACAAGTCAGAGGTCAAACAGGAAAAGGTCACCATGTGTGGATGTAACTGTGTCCTTGACTGTGATTTGAGTTTGGAACATTCTATAAAAGAATGTGTTCCACAACAATGTAAGGGCGCTTTCACACCTATTTTTGTTCCGATACAAACCCTAAACCGATACAGATTCTTGACATTGTTCTGGGATCGTTTCGTGTTCACACAGCACATTTTTAGAACGGAACAAATGATGTAAAGTTTGTAAACAAACACACGTGCGATGAAATCCATTCCATTCTAACCTACGCACTAGGCTAAGCCGTACTCTCATTTGTTACATTTTAACGGCTTCCCGCCTAGCCTATTACCATAGCTAAACAACTATCTCGAAAATGGATCGTAAGCTGATAATACTAGCTTTTGATGTAGTCCTTTGGATGGCATACCAATGTGTATGTTATCAAGAATACATTCAATTTAAGCATGAGTCCAGACTCCGTCTCGAAAATAATGTGACACTACACCTTATGAGGAGATGCGCTGCCAACAGAAGATACCGCAGGAGAAGACGAGCTCTCATTAATTTACACAACCAAATTTACATTGTACTGTACAGTGAAAATAACATGATATCCCACTACACTGGCCCGATAGCTTTCACACTGTAAACGAACCGTTCTAGAGATCGATTGAAAAGGGGCCGAGAACACCCCCTCCAAGCGGTCTGGATCGGTTTATTTTGTTCCGGAACAGAGTACAATTGTTGCTTTCACATATGCCCAATCGAACCGATCCCAAGGGGCAAGTGATCCACGTTCCGTTTCAAAGAGCTAGGTGTGAAAGCACCCTAAGATTGTAAAATTCCACATATCATTGGACACCAAAAATCTTAAGAACACTTAGCTTCTCAATCATCTGTGGATTTTCTCTTTAACTATAAAAAAGTGTTGTGTGGGTGTTTTTATCTCTCGGATCTCAGATGGAGAAGGACTCCCTTAGCAGAGCCACTGAAAATAGCTGCTCTCTCAGCCTGTCTGAACCCTCATACTCAACTAGTGTTGATATATACTACTTGGATAGTCTGGCTACTTTCCTATACATATACAGCTAGTGTAAGCAACTCATCAGACAAACCAAGAGGCCTGACATAAAGTTAAACAAGTTGAGCTTATACGGACAGCTAAAGAATCTGTAACACTCCAGTCCATTTGGACATGGCTTTCATCTCTGAGTCATCTATTGTTCTATTGTATTGTGTTGGGCAGTATGTCTCTCCCTAAAGTAGACAAGTGGCGTATGGTTTTATTTATATTTTATTCAATTACTAAATAAAAACAGGCCTTGTCTACTACAGCTTGGACTTACTGTAGAGGTTAATGTTATCTTGATGTAGATTGTGTGTGTGTGATGTTGTACTAGTAATTTAAGACATATGGATCCAATATGTGTTGCTTTAGTAATATAATAAATATACAGACACACATGATTAGAGTGTCAGGATTAGTCAGTGTGTGTCCTGCTAGCCAGCATTTCTCACCAGTTTGCGAGTTCTGTCGAGCACCAGGTCGATGATCTCCTTGCCGATGGTGTAGTGGCCGCGGGCGTAGTTGTTGGCGGCGTCCTCTTTGCCCGTGATGAGCTGCTCAGGGTGGAACAGCTGACGGTAGGTACCTGTGCGCACCTCATCTGGGGGACAAGAAGAGGCACACTTTAGATGGGAGCTCTTAGTGTGTGTGTGTGTGTGTGTGTGTGTGTTTGTGTGTGTGTGTGTGTGGGTGTATGCAGTGGTGTAGTGGTAAAAAAGTAAAACTCAGACATAAAAAAAGTTTAAAAGGTGTTTTAAGGCGTTTCTGTTCATTTATCCTTCACAAGACCACGGTGTGTGTGTGTGCAATGGTGTAGTGGTTACAGACACTGTTACTCTGCCAATCAAAGTCTATTACCTGAGAAAGGTTTAAGAGGCGGAGGTCATTTCATTACTTTGTTGACAACGAACCCATTGATAAAACTCATTACTGGGCTTAGATCCTGAGAGTCTGGACCATCACTGTCAAGAGATGCTGATCAATAAGTATTAATCACTACTGATGAACAGACTCTAAAGTGCTGACTGAGAATGTTTTCATGAGTAGAGGATTTACGGTTATTGATCCGTCCCTTTGAGCTGTGTGTATTGGATGACATCATGCATATCGACAGGCCTGCTCAGTGAGATGGCCAGGCCCCTTGAAAAGATCAATTATTGGGCCCCCCTCGCCACCAAAGAAACCCTATGGTTTTCAATTGACTGGACCCCCCTGGTGGCTGGGCCCCTGAAAAGCTTTCATGTTTATCCCCCCTTATGGGTGGCCCTGCATACCGATGACAGTGGGCTCCAGGTCCACGAACACGGCGCGGGGCACATGTTTGCCTGCTCCGGTCTCGCTGAAAAAGGTGTTGAAGGAGTCGTCTCCTCCTCCGATGGTCTTGTCGCTGGGCATCTGGCCGTCCGGCTGGATCCCGTGCTCCAGGCAGTACAGTTCCCAGCATGCATTGCCTATCTGGACTCCGGCCTGACCCACATGGACTGAGATGCACTCACGCTGTGTGAGCAGGAGATGGGGGGGGGTGTAGAGAAGGGATCAGAGGGAGAGGGAGGGAGGGAGTGAGAGAGAGGATGAGGTAATAGTTAAAGATAGAGAGAGAGGAGAAACAGGAGAGGAAAAGTGGCGCCGAGAGAGGAAGAGAGGGAAATGGGGGGAGTTATTCAGAAAAACAGCGGGAGGGAGAGAAAGAGGGAAAGAAAAGGAAGGGGGGTGAGGGTGGTAAGGAGAGTTTATGAAATAAGGCAGAAGTACGGGCACGGGAGAAAAGAAGGGACAAGTAAACCGGTGTGAGCACTTTGCCTCTGGGAGATGTAGTCTATACAAAGGTGATGACTGCCCAAACGCAGGTCACGACTGCTCATAAGCCAGTTATAACTGCTATAGTTATGAAAACTGTTTTTAAAATGGCAACATTAATTTGTCCACAGACATGGAGAAATAAAGAAGGAGATAAAACATAACCAACAGCTTTGTGTTTAAACAGCTTGCTTTGAAGAACAGTAACCAACTCAAATACTTAACTTAATCAACTTGGTAAATAACGTGCCTATGTTAATGTGAATAGAAAGAGTCTTACCATTTTCGCTTATTTCTCCTAGCCGACGTGAAGAGATCAGCAAAGAAATGTTGTGTTTGAGTCTCCCAGGAAATTCCAGCTGAATATATACCCCCAACGGCAACCGTGGAGACGAGTTTGTTGTTGGAAACCAAGGGGTTAAGTCCGCTTGGTGAAAGCACGGTTGCTCATGAGATTAGAGACCACAGTGTACTCTGCAGGTTTATTACAGTCCAGTGCCTTCTTACTTATTGACCGCTTTCTATAGTTTCCCTGCCTCTCTCCCGCCCTCACACACACACACACACACACACACACACAAAGACAAAGACACACACACACACACACACACACACACCACAGTAATGTTTAACTCAAACACCAAATTCCATTTGCAAAACTGCAAGCAACAAGAGCATTTTGTTCAGCAAACTGACTGGACAACATGCGGTAGCTGACTATTTAAATCAGCTTTGAAAAACGGTGCTTGAACTAGACTTAGACTTAGACTTAGACTGCTGTCCAAGTGCTTTTTGTATCTGAACCCCCAACATAGTGGATTTCCTTGTCACCCCTGCATACACAAACGTGTTATTGTCCCTCCACACAAGCATACATGCAAACACATATATACATCACACACACACACACACACCACACACACACACACACACACACACACACACACACACACACACGCACACACACATGTACACACACACACACACACACACACACACACACACATACCTTGTTGTCTTCAGAGGATATGACCTCCCATGCATACACAAAGACCTTATCCCCCCCCCCACGCATACATGCAAACACACACATACACCACATACACACACACCTTGTTGTCTTTAGAGGAACACCCCCCCCCCCAACTGTGATTGATGGCTTCCTGTGGTGACAAGAGGACTATTGAAAGCAGTTGGAGTCATGGAAACACACCCCTCCCCCACCAAGCCTTTGCACCTAGTGTGACAACACAGTGTACAGAACACACACAGGTATATGTGTCTGCTTGTGTGTGTGTGTTTGTGTGGCAACATGTGGTCCTCCTGTCATGTGTTCACACATGTGCAAACAGCACTACTTATCCTGGTAGCAGTCCTGACTATTGAGAATGCGCGCACGCACACGCACACGCGCACGCACACACACACACACACACACACACACACACACACACACACACACACACAGTCAGTAACAAAAAAAATACAAGAGCAACTTTTTCTTTTGCTCTTAGCTTTGTTAACAACTTGCAGCTTTTCCAAAGAGAGAGAGAGAGAGAGAGATAGAGAGAGAGAGTGTGTGCGTGTGTGTGTGTGTGTGTGTACGTGTGCCTTGCAGCTTTCCCCTGATTTGTATCAGTGTGTCTCTAGTGGCTTTCCTTCATTGTGTGTGCAAGTGTTTGTGTGTGTGCAGCTGTCCCCTGTGTGTGTGTGTGGGCTGGGTGCTTAGGCAGTGGAGCAGTACTCGTTTGCACTGAGACAAACTCAGACCAACCCTACACAGAATGCTAAGGGGTATCCAAGGCAACCAAATGCAAATACAGCTTGGTGACTCACCTTTTGAACACAAAAGGCATGGGGGACAGTGGGCAGCAGGGAGGAGGGGACCACAGGTAGGTGTGTGTGTGTGTGTGTGTGTGTGTGTGTGTGTGTGTGTGTGTGTGTGTGTGTGTGTGTGTGTGTGTGTATGAAAGAGAGAGAGAGAGAGAGACAGTGTGGAAAAGAGAGGAGTGCTGAGTAATTGTGCGCATTCAAAAAGAGGAAGGGGGCAGTCTCTGTGTTTATTTTTATCATTCACCTTGTGTTTAGCTCATCTTTTATTATTATGTTCATGTCACTGTGATGTGTGTTTTGGCCATTTTTCCTCCTGTCCAGGGAGTAGAGCTGTAAATTAACCTTGTGGCTACAATCTGGCTGCATTGTCCCTGTCAAATAAACATAAGTCTCGGATGCGCACCCTACAAAGTCAGAGCACAGCAGAGGACCACGATGGCTGCGCAGTTCAAGCAAATGCTTTGAGCAAATGCTACGATATTTTCCATTTATACGGTTGTCATGATGTTTGGTGTTCTCATCAGCCTTGCACATAATCAGTGTTGTTTTAGTCAATACTACATACTATTGCAGTCATGTTATTCATGAGATACAGCATTATGTGTCCTTTATCAAGTGTCAATCCCAGTTAGGCAGACGGAACGCTTATACTCATTTTTTATTGTGTTTCTAGCGGACATGAGGTCAGTCTGACCTCATAATTTCCGTTGCCGAGACAAATGGAATGCACCATAATATCCCTACCTGTTCCCAGCGGAATCTTTTCTGACTCCTAGTGGAGGGACAGCAGCCATGCAGCCATGTCTTCACCACACACACACACACACACACACACACACACACACACACACACACACACACACACACACACACACACACACACACACACATTTTGAGTTTTAAGTTTTAAGAAATGTTATAAAAGAATGTGTCCTGTCCTACAATACAATGTAAGGCTCTAAAATCCTGGACTACATTCAGCAGACCTCCATATTCTTTAGAACTCTCACTATTCAGCATTCTACTCACACTTGGTTACTGTACCTGTTTCTGGGTCAACAGTTTTGTAAAGGCCAGAGTTGGAGAGAGATACCATTACAATGCGTGGAATGCGAAAGAAGGTCAGTGTGTGAGTCTGACAGTTTTATCTACTAAGAAAAGAGCACAAATGGATGATTAGGACGATACACTGTTTTTTTTTTATTAGATCCATATTTTAATATCTGCCACTGTAGCTTTCACATACATACTGTAGGTTGACACAGAGAGCGGTTTTACAGTTATAGCACGTGAGGACAAGGTAGTCTCTTTCTCTCTTTAATGCAACAGGTTAAAATGCCCACATTTAGTCAGTTTTAAAGTTTTTCAGTCTCCTCACAAACTGATTCAGGACCCATATTTCACATCTACTTGATAACTTGTATGAGAAAAGATCACAATGATGC
>CM050220.1:23608423-23613423 GCA_027475355.1 Coilia nasus | reverse complement strand
AATTTGCGGATGAAATAAATGGTCAGACTCAAAAGAAGAGTAGCAACCTGTTAAACCATCAACTAGCCACGCCTACAACACTAGCACCACTCCAACAGCCTCTTCTGGTCCTTACACTTGAAGGCTCCTCCCCTTCCCTCTGTAGCGGCCCAGGCCCCGCCCACCCAGCCTGGCCCGCGGCATCGCCCCACTCTGATTGGCCACCAGCCCCGTCGGCTCCTCCCTCGTCCTGGCCTACCTGGGCCCCGTACTCGGCCCCCGCATCGCCCCAGCCGGCCTGCTGAGCCTGGGAGTCGTCCGCCCAGCCTGGCTGCCCTCCAGTCGAGTCGTCCCAGGTCTGCTGGTCGTGTGCCTCACCCTCCGCAGGCTGGTCCCACGTTTGCTCCTGGTCGTAGCCCTGTCCCTGCTGAGTGTCGTCCCATGTCTGCTGCTGGCCGTAGCTCTGTCCCTGCTGAGTGTCGTCAAACGTCTGCTGCTGGTCGTAGCCCTGAGCCTGCTGGGGGTTATCCCACGTCTGCTCCTGGGAGTGCCCCTGGGCTGCATCATCGTCCACGATGGGCTGCTGGTAGCTCTGGTCATAGGCAGCCTGCTGCGTCTCCTCGTTCTCCTCGTCCCACTGCTGGGGCTCTGCGGGGGAGGGCTGCTCGGGCTGGAGGTAGTGGGGGTTGGGAGTGGTGGGTAGGTGGGTGGTGGTGGTGGTGGCAGGTGTGGTACATTGGGAGGGGGGCAGTAAGGGAGTGATAGGTAGAGTGGGGCAGGAGGCCGAGGTCCGAAGGGAGGGAACCAATTGGGAGGATGATGGGGGCAGGAGTTGAATTGGAGGGAGGATTGGGGCCAAAATATCAGACTGTGAGAAAAAGTTTTCCAAACTGCCCATTCCTGTCAGATGATTCCATATTCCGATTTTTGCTGCCTTTTCTTTCTAAGTCCCATCACACACACACACCTACATGCACAAACAAGCACACTAACCCCTAATCACACACACACACACACCTGATACTCAAATATGAAAAAAAAACTAATCAACCACACACAGAACCCGGTGGAATAAATCCACAGGTCTCAGTTGTCACACACTAAGTCCAGGCACACATCCTCTCAGGAAACCCACTTTTATAATATTACATTCTTCTGAAGACTGGTAAAGGCTTTCATTCAACAGAGTATTAGGTTGGGATGATGCTCTTAGCATCGAGACACCCACCTACCCACACAAACACACACACACACACACACACGTCCACAGTCAACACAGTCAGCAGACAGAGTGTTGGGTATGTGTGGAAGAGTGAGAGCAGGTGTGTGTGCGTTAGAACCTGTGACTGGCTGGTAAAACAACTTGCCAAACCACAACATTAATCAACAGCCATTCTGCCCAATGCACACTCAATGCAGAGTAGGCTGCCACACATGCAGGGAACAGATGCCATTTTTGCTCTCTTTGTCTTTTAAACCTGGACTCGTCGTTTCAGAAGACATTTTAGGGTAATTTTGTTTGTCTCTTGGCTGCATTGGTTGTATTTAGCATCAAGTGCATGTGGCTTCGTCATGTCGGACAGTAGAACAGCAATGTTTCACAATGATCATGTTCTTTCATAGTGTTCATATAAAACTGTGTTTACTTTTGTTTAAAAGTGGCTTTTCTGAGTCTGAAACAGCACAGAAAACGTGAAGACACTGGAGAGCCATAAGGAGCCCAAAAGCAGAAGTGCCCTGAGGGAAGAGGAAACTGAGTCAGAAGGAAACAGGAAGTCCTTACCTCCCATGAATCCCAAGATGGTGCCTTTCGTGAGGCATGGAAAAAGAGGAAGTTAAGTGAGTGATATGAAACAAGTGACGTGGAATTGAAGAATCAATGATAAAGTAGGTGGGGGTGGTGGTGGGGTTTATAATATGGGGATTCCAGGCAAGGGACTGTAAAGGTTATTTAGCAGTTTGAAATGTCAACATTCAGTCACATTTATGAGTTTGGGATCATTTGTTTCTCTGGATTATTTGTACAAGAAAAAAAGTCTATGCTATATTGTTAAACATTCATGGTAGAATGCTTTATCAGACTTTATAGGTTTTTGTATAGGTTAAACAAATATCTGGACACCATACTATTATAGTGGATACTACTGTATTTACTTTTTCATTTTTTATTGGTAGAAAACTTGGTTCAGCTTGATTTTTTATCACTGGCTACAAAATCAATAGGCAGTTTTTCCCACTCTGCTCAATTTGTTTGGAACGAACAAGTCATGTATTGACTTTGCTGTGGCCTGTCTTGCTCTCAGCTGACTGCTTATAAAACTGTCTGGTTTTAAAACTTTCTTAAGGCAGCTCTGTCTTGACAGTTTTGTGGCTGCAAGAAACTGAGGAACCTCTTGTTTGTGCCACAAGGTCAAAGGTCAAATTTGACGCAACTATGGCATGGCAACTACAACAGGAATCACACCGGTCCAGAGAAATAGATACTCATGAATGGCAGAGAACGTGTGTGTTACCCAACACCATGGCCGAATCTGAAATGTACACATGTTCAGTATGTCGTTGTAGGCTATGTAGGCAACAAAGTAATGTAACTCACACCCTATGTAGTGTACTGTGTAGTGAATGAGTGTACATTTGGGACAGAGCCCATGACTTCCGTTCTAAAAAGGCCCTGCTGTGTTCCATGATGTGTGTGTTGGACACACAATAATAATCTCTTTTACTGTGTTACTGACATGTTTAAACAGTGTGCACTCATGCATTGCAGGAAGCAGAGAAGCAGTTTCTGATTCAGCTACAGTATATCACCACATCAAAAATTCCACATGCACTTGAAACCGCCACAAACACACACATGCTGCTGATTTAATGTGTATGGGTCATGCACCAACACCCAAAAGCTGCGAGTGACCCCTGACTTCTGACCTTTGACCTCTCTGAGACACGCACCTGAAAGGAAGGGGGTGTGGCCATGGCCTGCATGGCATCCAGGTCCAAATCTAGCAGGCTAGCCAGTGCTGAGCCCTTATACTAATGCATGTATTACACACACACACACACGCACACACATATGCACACACACACACAAACCACAACAAGGATGGCACATTTACTGGGGAAGGTTAGTAGTAAGTGGAAATAATGGGTTAACTACTTTATATGACACCAGCAATCTAAGAGTATGATTAGGTCTTGTACCGGGCCACAGGGAGGGAGAGACAGAGGCTTGTATATTTGCTATAACAAGAGGAGCAATGGAGTGATGTATATGTGTAGTATTCTATATACCATGTATTTGCAGGGTACAGCACCACACCCACATCATTTGCGATACCAAGCACCATACATGTATGTTGTACATTGCATCACTATGTAGTATAATGTACCAAAGTATAAATTATAAAACACCAAAATAAGAAGGTGAATGGCAGCAAGAACGGGAATATAAGCAAGATAAAGAGGAATATCAGCCAAGATGATAGATATCTACGATCTTTAACAGTGCAGACTTTACACCACAGAGCCACAGAGAGGGCTCTGCCACAAGTGTGAGCACATAAGTCCTTAGTGCTCAGGAGTGCCCCTAGTGGCCATCTGTGCAATCACAGGGGCCCTGTGTGACTGTAGGTGTGTTGGCAGACAGCATGATGATGCCTGGGGATGAAGGAACATAGGTGAGGTGGAGGAGAACAGAGGGGTTCTTCAAGAGCAGACTTAGAGACTGAGGATGATGATGATGGACAGAGTATAGTGAGGAGTAGAGGACGAAGACAAACTGGAGTTCCGAGGGCAGTGAGGAAGAGGAGGGGACAGCAGAGTTGGCGAGGAAGACGAACAAGCCTATGGGGCTATCTGACCTGTGTAGGGGTGGCATCGTGTGACGGCGTTGTCATGGAAACAGTAGCGGCGTCGCCAAACAAATCGATGGCGTCGTTCTGAAGCCCCTCTTTCGACGGCGACGGTCTGGGGGGCCGGGGCACAGGCGGGCCCGACGGTTTCGACTAAGGACCCACACACACACACACACACACACACACACACACACACATGCAGTGACACAACACCAACATGCAGGCAAACACTAGTAGTGACGAATACAGGTGCAGGTCAACCACAGTGTTAACACCAGTCATTAAAACACACCCTATGCCACTCTTAATATACTGTCTACGAAGCTGTGTATATGTATGCACATGCAATGTCAACATGTGTGTAGTTTGTTTACTCTGTGGTCCTCTACAACTCTGTTAGCTTATTATGTCCTCCTTTTGTAAGTCACTTTGGATAAAAGTCATCTGCTAAGTGCAATGTAACGTGTGTGTGTGTGTGTGTGTGTGTTTGTGTAAGTGTGTGTGTTGGTGTTGGATTAACGAGGGATGTTGAGTCTGATGACGGTGATTCGTACATAACATATACGGTTGCAGTCACACAACACTCTTTACATACAAACACACACTCATACACACAGACCACACACACACTTACACAGAGTACACACACACTCACTCTCTGTCAGTACCTTAGACGGTGATTTGGGAATTGAGCCGGATTCTGCGCTATGGTTGGCAGCATCCTCACTGTGGAGCAAAGAGACAAGACACACTCAGGAATCGAGACCCAAATCCAGACACACACACACACACACACATACACACACACCCCCATACGAATACAGGGGTGAGTTTGTGAACATGCAGTACACAGAGTGTCCAGCAGGGTACAGCAGAGTACTGTTGGCAGCAAGGATTCTTCTGAGGAAGACCAGGGATTAGTGTAGCATTAATGTTCATTAGCCTTAGCACACGACAGTTAGTCAGACCCCAGCATTTTTACTTTCATGCATGCAAGAGTGAAAGTATTCTTTTTGGTTCAGTTCACATATGAACACGCACATACAAACACTGTTACCTCTTCGCTGGAGTTTTTGTCTTTGAATCATTTCTGTGGGAAGTGGGAAATGGGTTTAAGCTATCACAGACTCATGGTACACACACACACACACACACACCTTCAACACCCTA
>CM050220.1:23598423-23605923 GCA_027475355.1 Coilia nasus | reverse complement strand
AATTGCCATGATTCCATAGAAAACTCATAGTCAAAGTCATATATTGAATAAATTGGAATAAACTGAGATGAAAACTAAAGCTGCAGGGATCTCATTCTATGGTCATTGTGGACTATGGGGTTCTACTACTCCCAGCTCCAGACATAAAACCTATACACACACATTTAATAATATGCACATCCACACAAAGATAAACAACGATGTGCTAACAATACACACATCCGGACAAAATAAAGACACACACCTACACACACACACTAAATATACACACATCCACACAGAGTAAAGACACACACCTATACACACACGCTAAATATACACACATCCACACAGAGTAAAGACACACACCTATGCACACACGCTAAATATACACACATCCACACAAAATAAAGACACACACCTACACACACAGTCAGAAGGTCAGGGTGTGACATGCAACTAGACAGAGAGCCTAATGCAGCACAGTTAGCAAAGCAGCTACAGCGACAGGTGAGAGCAACAGGTGTGCTGTTAGAGGAGCTTGACCGACAGGTACGGGGGCCTATAGGGTTAGGTTAGGTACTTGATTGACAGGTAAGGGGCCTATAGAATTAGGATAGGAGCTTGACAGGTTAGAGTTAGGGTTGGGTTAGGGTTAGGGTTAGACAGGTAAGGGGGCCTATAGGGTTAGGTTAGGAGTGTGATTGACAGGTAAGGGGCCTATAGGGTTAGGTTTGGAGAGTGACTGACAGGTAAGGGGCCTATAGGGTTAGGCAAAAAGCACACGGCACAGGTGAGTCACCTGGTTGCGGTTGAGGTTAGTTTGGGCGACCTGATGGGCAGCAATCATCCCCTGGGCCCAGCCAGGGGCCGCCTTCTCCAGGATTGTCACCGGCTACACACACACACACACACACGAACACACACACACACACACACATACACACACATACACAGACACACACATGCAGAAAGAGAGGGGGAAAGAGAGGAAGAAAGAGAAAGAGAAAGAGAAGGGGTGGATATGGAAGAGAGTAATAAAAAAAGAAGGAAGGACGTAGGAACGAAAAGAGAGATATTTGGGGTAAGGAAATGATGTAAAATAAGGAAAATGAAGGGAAGAAAGAATAAAGAAAGAAAGAAATACAATAGGAGATGTAAGCAAGAAAGAAAAAGAAGAAAGGAGAATAAAAGAGAGGAAGAGAGAAAGCAAGAGAGAGAGAAAGAGCAAAGAGCAGGATGTCTGTTATGCCAAACGGTTCAATGTGTGAGCAATTATGCTTCTCAACAACATACATCATTACACACACACACACACGCACAAACACACACACACACTCACATGCACACACACATATGCACACACACACATTGTATTCCTGTTTCCTATCTTTACAGTGAACATGCTTTGTTAGTCTTTTGCTTATGCTTTAACCAAGACATGCACAGACGAAAGCACACACACACACACACACACACACATGTGAAATCATACACACACACATGAAGCTTTTACAGCATGGGGGGCGTTACCTTGGCAATCTTCACTTCATCCTTCTTTTTGCCCTTCTGAATGGAGGCCATGTGATGTCTGGCGCTGTCAAAATCCACCAACTTCCTGTCGCGCTTAGAAATGCGATTCTGCAGGGGGTCGCGCACACATGCACACACACACACACACACACACACACACACACACACACACACACACACGCACGCACACACACACACCATAAACCTAATTAGCCTGAAGACAGAGAGACTTCACTGGGAGCCTAATTAACCATCTCGTGCTGCTGCTGGTAGATGTGCCACTGCCCCCTAAATACAATGTGTATATTTCAGATAAGAAGATGCAGTTATATATAATATAATATAATATAATATAATATAATATAATATAATATAATATAATATAATATAATATAATATAATATAATATAATATAATATAATATAATATAATATAATATAATATAATAGAACAAAATAGGATGGAATACAATACAATAAAACTTAATTAATCTTTATTAATCGGTAAGTCCCTTTAGGGAAACTAGGACAGTGTGGGTAAGTGTAAACTAAGGTGTGTATATTTTAGCTAAGAGGGTGTAATTACATCATGCTGTGTGCAAACAAACTATTATAAGTGAACTTCAGTCTAAAAGAAATGTGAGTAAAGTATTGTGTGTCTGGTTGAGAGAAGGAGACGTACGGTAGGTAGATGTCCTGAGAAAAGCCTGAGGTAATGTACGCTCACACAACAGACTTTTCATTAGCCATTCCTCTACTATATGAGATCACCATGGCAACAGTGAGCCTAACCAAAACAAACTTATCTATCTGCACTATCTGCAGCAATCCCGTCATTTACAGCTGGAGGTGTACGACCAGATCGGGGCCAGATCTGGTCCATATCAGAGCCAAAACAGGACTTGAGCAGCTCTTGAGGCAGCTTTTCTCTCAGGTACAGCAATTTTTTGTAGGAATACACGAAGGAAAAAAATATTGTCTCTCAAAAAGGAATAGCTTAATGACAGAGACAGAGGTTGTCTATTACGTCTGCAGATATACTGAAAATACTTTTGTATTAGTTACGGGCATCCAGGAGTCGCTTTTCAAATGTGGAAGACTCCCGGAGGTTGTGGGAGACTTCGGATGTCTGGGACATGCACTTTTCAGTTAGCCTGTCATGTTGACTTACAGTATATATGTGTGTGCTTGGGGGGTAAGGTACCTTAATATCGGGAAACTGGGCCATGTAGTTATCCATGTTAATGAGAGCAGAGTCCACCAGCTTCTGATGAAAATCTATCCACAGCATGTCTGTGTCCTGTGGGCACACATACAACAGCATACGTGCACACACACACACACACACACACACACACACACACACACAAAGACAAACCCAAAATAACCATCGTGCAGCTACTTCTTAAAAAAGTACTGGAGAAAAAAGGGACTTTATAATTTATGAGAAT
Organism: Coilia nasus; assembly: GCA_027475355.1. Taxonomy (NCBI): domain Eukaryota; kingdom Metazoa; phylum Chordata; class Actinopteri; order Clupeiformes; family Engraulidae; genus Coilia; species Coilia nasus. Next base: position 23,602,961 of record CM050220.1, on the reverse strand, counting down.
ACACATCAACATCTACTAACTAAAATATCCATCTATGCAATGGCTAATTCTACCATCTACCTCTACAGCATCTAGGATAAATATACATGTTAACAATTCTATTCAGTTACAACCAGTCATGATTCTACATCTACAACAAGTCTACATCTACTGATCTCTCCATCTCTTCGTTACCTCCAGGGAATTGTCCATCTCCTTCTCTATCATTTCCTTTAGCATGTGAGAGAAAGGCATACCAGTCAACCAATCATCAGGACAGGAGTATTATGGGATATCAGGGGTGGAAGACTGAACAACATGAGAGTATCCCCTATCGTAGCATTTCTAACTCACTAACCATGTAATCTACATTAATGCACACTCTAAACTTGTTCTCTTTTGTACTTATTCTGTGATCTCCTATGTTTGCTGTGGCGTGATTTGATTCCTCTCAATTGGAAGTTGCTTTGGATATAGGTGTCTGCTTAGTGTAGTGCAATTTAACATGGTTTTACAACAGACAGCTCTGAAGTTTCAGGATGGTTCACAAGTTTCAACATTCACTGTCACTGCTTGTAATTTTTACTGCGGTTGAGTCAGAAATTATTATTTAAACCATGACACTAATGAGTCTGGAATGATTATTTAAACCAAGTCACTATTGAGAGAGTCTAAAATAATTATTTACCCAATAACACTACTAAATCACTACTGAGACACCATGTCGGGTCTGATAACCGTTACTATGACATCATTACACACCCTCGTCCTCTCAAAGCTCTTTGTCACATCGCCCACAAAGTTTTGCCAATAAGTATTCAAAAGAGTTTTTAGATGGCATAAGATTAAAGAGGTTTTTAAGGAGTGTGCATATCAATCTTTTCATTTTATTCTGTTATTCTGTCAATCTGTTCTTCTTTTCTGATTGAAGAGCCCTAATATCACCAGCTAAGTGTACTTAACAGGCTGGTGTCTGTGAAGTGACTGGCCTCAAACAAATAGACCCTGTCACACGCTGATGACCTCACTCACCTCAGCCATGGAGTCCACCTCCTCCTTGCCAAACCAGTCAGGCTCATACATCTCTGCCAGGCAGTCCTGGAGGCGTTTAGATGCCTCGTGCATCGCTAGAGAGACAGAGACCGACAGACAGAGACAGCCAGCAGAGAGAGACAGACAGAGAGAGACAGACAGAGAGAGTTCACAGTGAAAAATGAGATGGGACGGAGAGAGGAGGACGAGAGAGGAAGAAAGACAGGGTGTGCAAGAGACACGGACAGACAGAGACAGAGAGAGAAATCAGAGAGAGCGAGAGGTCAGACCGACTACAGCAGACACCCACACGTCTCAGACATGCAAGCAGAACAAACAACTATAACACAGACCAGACAAATCAGCACTTTGGCATACACAAACAGACACACACACTTAAAGAGTCAGACACACACCCCCACACACATACACAAACACAGTCACAGAGCCACACAAATACACTATACAAAAACACACACACAAATAAGTAGAGACAGAGAGGAGAATAGAGACGGGGAGAGAAAGAGAGGAAGAGAGAAAGAGCACAAGAGAGAGAAGAATGAGGGAGAGAGAAAGAGAGGGAGAGAGAGAGGAGGAAGAGAGGAAGAAAGAGAGAGAGAGAGAGAGAATGCTGTGGGATGACTCACCTTTCACGGCAGTCATGTAGCCCCTCAGGTCCCTCTGAAGTCTGGCTCCCTCTGCCTGATGACAGAAAACACGGTGGTTGGTAACTTCACACACACTTCACACACACTTAGTCACTTAACTCACACTTCGGTTCACACACAATCAGTCACTTCAACAGTTTACACACACACACACACACACACACACACACACACACACACACACACACACACACACACACACACACACACACACACACACACACACACAGTCACTTCTCTCTTGTTTTCTTGCCAAACTGTTGAAGCACTTTGAGCTGCATCTTGTATGAATTGTGCTATACAGGTAAAGATGATGATGATGAGGTTAATGATGATGATGATGATGATGAGGATGATAATGATGATGATGATGATGATGATGATGATGATGATGATGCTTATTATTATTATTATTATTATTATTATTATTATTATTATTATTATTATTATGAATTGTGAATAATGTGGGGAGGTGTGTGGGGGGCAGGGAATGGAGGGAGGCTGTGGGAGTGCATTGTGGTTGTAGGAGTGTAATGCTACAGGCTCATTGCTGTCATAACTGGTAACCTCTGGCATTGCTAGAGTCAGTAGTACATGATTCCACCACAGCTTGGTTAAACTCCCTATAAACTCCCTACTGTGGGTTAATATCTGCAATCTGTAATCTGACTAAATGGATTTCTGGTAAAGATAAGCTCTGCATTTGTCAGTTTTATTACAAGTGACTTCACAAATGCAGCAGACAGGAAACTGTACTAAACTGCTCAATATCCCACAAATGCAACAGCTTGCAAAAACACTAGAGCCTGGCAAAGCCTGCAGACTACAGACATGGAGCATCAGCCTACAGACAGCACACATAGCATCTACCAGTGATGTTAGTCAGGGATGATGAAGGTCTCAGTTCTCAGTGAAGCTGCCAGTCAGAAGACATTTTTATAACCCAAATTTAATACCAGTATGTCTTGGAGCACCAGAGGATCACTGGCACAAAGCATTAGTCCCTCACACTCTGTACCTAACACCACAGGAATAGAATGTGTATGTTCACCTTAAAAACATCAGTGGCCAGTACACTCACACACTGGTAAGAAAAATCTCAGTGCAAGTAAATATCTTGCTGAAGGGCACTCTGACCAGATCAGAGGGTGCTGGAAACAAGCCAGCATCCTCCCACTTGCTAGGTGACTCCTCCAAAGATGGTAGATGTGCCAAGATACTTACTGTAATGGTAGTTCATATCTATGGGAGCAAAGTGGGGATCAGTTCTGGGTTGCAAAAATAAGTGTGTCGTTGACGTGCTTGACTGTAGTCTGTAGTAACTAGTACCGTGCACTAAAAATAAACTTGGCAAACCTGAATTAAAGTTGAATTAAAGAGAGTCACACTATCACAACATTTTCATTAAATGGACAGGGGTTTTTGGAGATTATAATACCGTGTCCAAAATATACATCCATTGGCATAAGGTTTTTAACTATTCATTGAAAATCTAGGGTTCTGCCATAGACCTCAATGTTACAGAGCATGCCTTTGCACTGTGTGGCCAACCCCCTGTGCGATCGTGGTTGCAGGAAGTGGCTCGTCATGAAGAATCTTGGCATATCTACCATCTTTGACTCCTCTACCTCCTGATCACCCCTTCACCTTACCCAACAACTGGCCCACTGTCCCCCCAAAGCTCCCAAACCATATACACCTATTGGTTGAGGTCCTGCAGCACATTGACTGGCTGCAGTCTTTAAGTATTCACCCTGGCTTCCTAACAAATTACTACTACTACGACTATTGCTACTACTACTGCTACTACTACTACTACCACTACTACTACTACTATTTCTAGTACTACTCCTACTACTATTACTACTACTACTATAACTACTTTAACTACTACTAATACTAATACAACTACTAATACTGTGTGCGGCTAGTGGTTAGGACAAAAATGTGGGTGGGGGAGTGAATAACCAGCACTCTCCTGCACCCTCATCCATGGCTAAAGTGCCCTTGAGCAAGACATCTAACCACATGTTGGTCCAGAGGGACTGCCCCTGTATCTAATTCACTGTAAGGCACTCTGGATTACAGCGTACTACTACTACTACTACTACTACTACTACTAAAAATAATAATAGTATGTATGACTGTAATGTGACCACTCAAACTAACTCCAGGTCACAGTGCTCTCTCTGTCTCCCGGGAGACTGCAGACAGGAGGTCAGGTACACGCTGCCCTGGAAGGAGGCATCCCTCACAAACAAGTCTTCCTGCAACAGCCATTTCCTTAAACACACATTGCAAGGAAAATACCCACACAGTGGCGTATCACCTATTACGCACTCAAACACATTCCGTCTGCTGGGGCAGCTGTGGGCTAATGGTTAGGGAGGGTCTCATGGCCTAATGGTTAGAGAGGGTCTCATGGCCTAATGGTTAGGGAGGGTCTCGTCCTGTACCAGTAGGAAAAACCATGTGGACTGACTAAAGGGCGCTCTGCTGTACCCACAAGCATGGCTGAGGTGACCTTGATGGTGTTTTTCAGATTGACTTTACACCTAAAGTCTATGCTCACCATGGATTGCATTGTGTTTTCTAAATAAGCTAAAATAGATCTTCACCGGAAAAAAAAAACATGCATGCGGGCCAAGTGCACGGTAACTGAAAGATCAGGTGATTGGTGTCGATGAGCTCAAGACAGATGTGAAAATGGATGCTGCGGAGGTGCAAAGGAGGCTAGCCTCTGGCAATTATGTCATTTATTTGTTCCAACTCACATGTTTGTTTCAACTTTTCACGTTTGTCATAATAAATAATGTTAAAATGTATAAATGTCCCATTCTTGACAGAAGGCGAAAGATC
>CM050220.1:23568423-23595923 GCA_027475355.1 Coilia nasus | reverse complement strand
CTCTACACTAAACTACTCTCTAAAGGCCCCTGATTGTGAAGCCATGACGCACCAGCTTCCTTTTAAATTGGAAATTTCCTCTTCATTTTCTCTCCATCCTGCCTAATGGCAGATAGATGTATGATGACTATATCCTCTCCTGTCTCCTTCAAGTATGATGTGTGAGTGTGTGTGAGTATTTACGTTTCTGTGTGTATGTCTCTGTGAGTGTGCAAGTGGGTGTTTGGATTTCAGTGTGTCTGTTTGTATTTCTATCTGTGTATGTGTGTGTGTGTGTGACCCAGTTGATTACCAGAACAGAGCCATGCTGCTGTCTGCCTCTCAAACCGGATTCTCCATCCAGGTCAAAGGAGTAACTTCCTGTTGGCAGCGGTAACAGACACTCGCACTTCCTGTTTCCCCTGGGGGGGTCACATTCCTTCACCCCCCGCATCACCCCACTCCACTCCACCATATTCACCCTACCTACCCATGCCAGCGGACTGGTTTCCCCCTTTCCCTACAGACCTTACACACACACACACACACACACGTACCTGGTGCCCCACACCTTCACACAAATTTGATAGAGTGATACCTCTAAACTAAACTGTGTGTGTGTGTGTGTGCATGTCTTGGGGTTGATGGTGGGATATTTTAAACACATTTGGAAAGCGTTGTAAAGAGTCACCTGTTGGCCATAAAACCACATGACTCCACGCCTTGCTGGAATTCCTCGAGCATATGCAGACTGTGACTGACAGTTTTTGTATGACTCACAGACACACACACACACACACACACACACAGGTAGGCCAACAATTGGGTGATATGGAGCTGAACCCTTGCCTGACAGGCAGTGAGGAATAAAGGCCAGAAACTACCTTCACTGACAGAAGGAGGCCTTTGACTGACAGGCTAAACAACCAACCACAAGCTGCAAGTGTTTTGTAATGTCTCTGGTTTATTTTAACACCCCACAATGCACAGTATAAACACAAAGATGTCCATGGCATATGATTATTTTTTCTTTTCTTTGTCTGAACTTGTTGCTGAATGTGGAACAACTGTTTTGCATTGGACGTGCTATTTCTGTGTCAGACATGTAACGTAATGGCAGAGAAAATAAGATGACAGTTCATCTGTCTATTTTCATCCATTCTACCTGAGCTATTTCTGTATTGAACCTGTCCAGTCTGTTATTTCTGTATCGGACATCTGTGGGGCTTGTGTAGTCTGCTGATGGAACTAGGCATGAAAGAGAAGATGAGTGTACTAGGGAAACACACACACACACACACTCAGCCATTCCTTCAAGGTCAGGGGTGGTGACCCTCACCAGGAATGTGTGTCAGTGAGAAGATATAGGGTGTATGTGCATGTATGTGTGTATGCATTAATGTGCTCGCGTATGTATGTGTACATGTGTACCTGTTTGCGTGTGTGTATGTGCAAATGGGTGTTTGTGCAAGTGTGTATCTGTGTACGAGTATGTGTGCAGGTATGCGTGGGTAGGCCTACTAGGAGTGCAAGATGACACCACACACCCATGACATGAAAGAGGAAGCCAAGGGAACAGTCACTCCCCTATGGATGTGTGTGTCTGTGTGTGTGTGTGTGTGTGTGTGTGTGTGTGTGTGTGGATATGTGGGGGGGTGGAGGAGGGGTTGGAGTTGGAGTTGGGGAGTGAGGTGTAGGGATGGAGGGCTCAGATTACAGTCTTCCAGGAGTACTCCTCCTTATGACATAACACAGACAGGGCCACAAGCACATGGTTCTGCTTCCTACCTCTAACCATTACAGCTGGAGACGATAGAGACCATGACTGTGTGTGTGTGTGTGTGTGTGTGTGTGTGTGTGTGTGTGTGTGTGTGTTTGTGTGCCTGGAGCAGGGACATGTGTGGACCTGGAGCATATTTGTGTTAAGTCAGTGTGTGTGTGTTTTAGGAGCATGGGCATTTTCATTACCCACCCATGCAGTGCACTCTCAACCTCCTCAAAACCTGGCGCCCTATCAGACAGTAGTATTGCTCTACAAAGCCAAAAGGCAGTAACTGTATATGTTGTCAAACTGGGTTTTGACTGGAAATTGACTTTATAACACCTCTTTTGTTTTGTGACTCTTGCTTCCTCCTATTAAGAAAGTACATAAAAGCATCACTCTGATTATACTTACAACATGTTTGACTGGGCAGTATGACAACTTTAAATGCATTTTTCTCAGTTTCTGTGTTCAAAGAGTTACTGTACTTTGCTTTTTTAGGGCAGAGTAGTGATCGTGTGTGTGTGTGTGTGTGTGTGTATGTCTGTGTGTGCCTGCGTGTCTGTGTGTCTGTTTTACACTCTCAATCTCCTCTTGATGTCCAGTGCCTTCGCTGTCTGCTGATTCTAATATCCCACAGATTCCACTCATAAAGAGGCGGAGCTTTGGGCAGCTGGGGGGTGGGGCCTCTGGCAGCTGCACCTTCCCGCTCTGGGCCAGCTGGTCCCCCGCCCACTAACCTGACCCCCATCCTGAAGGGGGCAGTATTCCAAAAAAAGAGCTGGCATCTGCTGCCATCGACTGGGACAGATGCTGCGGCGAGGAGTTCCTGTAAAGTATTCACACATACCCAATGCACTCACACGGCGTCGGGTTACCTGCCACACCGCCTCATTTCATAAACAGCATCCAATCAAAGGGCATGTTACTACCCTCAGGCTACCATGGCGATACACAAGGCTTCCTGCCTGTCTACCCCATACATGTTTTCTCTAGGAAAGCAGAGGAGCCTTACATTGCTCCTCATATGTGTGAGAAATTACCTTACCTACAGACCAATGTGTGTTTCAAAAAAATGTCTTACATTAAGACCAGATTGTGTCACCTTCAAACCGATGTGTGTGTGAGAAACTGTCTCATATTCAGTCTAATACATGTATGAAATTTCTCCATTAGAGAGGACTGATACTCCTATTAAGTCGTAATTGACAAGTTAGCATGAAGCTGTGCTCATCAAGTGCAGTGTGTGTGTGTGTTTGACCCAAGCCTGTATGGGAGCACTGACTCTTTGTACAGTGAGTAATAGTCAGCCTAAGGCAAAGGGCACAAAACTTGGGAATACACACACACACATGGTGAAACTCCCTCAAACACATACACAAACACACACACACAGACACACACACACACACGTCTACATCTGTTATCCTTGTGGCTTGTGGGGCTGCAGATGAATGGACTTGATTAGGGTCTCTCCTCTCCATGGCTGTTTCTCAGCAAATAGATGAAAGGCATATGACAGGGAGATTAAGCAGAGGCCACTCAATATGTGTGTGTGTGTGTGTGTGTGTGTGTGTGTGTGTGTGTGTGTGTGTGTGTGTGTGTGTGTGTGTGTGTGTGTGTGTGTGTGTATGTATCTGTGTGTGTATGTGTGTGTATGTGTGTATATGTGACTGTGTGACAGTATATCTTTCTCTGTTTGTAAGTGTGTGTGAATGTGTGTGGATGTGTGTTTGCAAGTGCACGTATGTGTACGTGTATGTGTGTGTCTAAGTTTGAGTGTGTAAGAGAGAGAGGCAGAGAGAAAGTAAGTGAGAGAGACAGAAAGAGAGAGGCTCAGGCAATTTGTCTGTCTGTTAACACGTCTAAATCTGCATTTGTCTATTAGTAAATTGGTATTTGTATCTGTGGGAAAGCTCGCACATCTGCAGTCGCCTGTGTCTGTGCTTATACGTCACTTTGTAATACATAAACTTCAGTGAAAATGAATTATTTGTGTATGAACTTCAATTGTTCTAAGGTTAAACTGTGTGTGTGTGTGTGTGTGTGTTTGCCTGGAATTAGTAAGCACACTGTAACTAGGTGATTTAGGAAGAGTTTCTCAGAGTTGCCTTTAGGTTTTTACTGCTGTGCTCGTCTGCGGAGAAGCATAAATGTCTCAATCTGTCGAACAGCCAGTTTGTGTCGATGTCTCACATACACACACTCTCTCTCTCACACACAATTAAATATACACACACACACTGCGGCAGAGAAGAGTTGGGTTTCAGTCCCCAAAAATACCCGTCCGCTCCCCCTATCCCCTGCCCTATCTCGCCCCCTCACACAGGGGGTTTCTGGGGGATTAGCACGCGGCCCACAGGCGGGCTGCTATTCATAGACGCTCCTCTGGCCACCCCAAATGCATGCTGGGGCAGGACAGGTGGACGGGCGTGGACAGTATGTATCCGCATGAGACTTTGCGGTGCAAAGTCGGGAAGGGCGGGCCTTAGGTGACAGTCGACCAATCGTGGCTCTCATGGTATGGGGCCAGGCGCCCGGGTGGTGGTGGTGGGTGTGTGTGAGTGTGACTGTGTGGACGGGACTGACACTATGAATGAATGTCTCATGAATGGATGACACAGAGCAAAGGTCAAAGGTTATGGCTAAGGGGGGTGGGGATTAGAGGAACAGGGGGTTTCCTGAATTGGACCAGCACAGGGTTATTTAATAATGGGGGCATTTTTGGAAATAGGGGGGTGGGGATATGGGGGGGGTGTTCTTACAGGACTTTATGGAGCCAGTCAGCTTGACCTCCAGTCCCTCTACGTCATCTCCTAAGGTCATTGAGCCCCTGCACACACAGGCATGCATGTGCACACACACACACACACACACACAAAGTCAGACCTGACGTGATGTCATCAGAGCAAGCTAACGGAAACACTGCGAGCTTCCTGTTTGGCATTTCCTGTTGGAATGTAGGCCACGTTTTAGGATGAGAGCCACGCTCTGCAGAAGAGTGTGACTGGAAAGACACTGACTCTGGGACTTAAAAAACAGCTTGGTGCCTGTTATCTGGACATAAACAGTAAGCCATGGCCGTAACAACACTGTTTGTCTAGCCTATGTTCAAGGATAGATTGGTTTCCAGGTTTTATCAGACTGCTTGTTCTGTGAAATGCCCTGAGTGTGTGTGTGTGTGTGTGTGTGTGTGTGTGTGTGTGTGTGTGTGTGTGTGGGTGAGTGTACGTGCGGGGGGGATGGGGGGGCAGAGGGGATGGCAGAGAACAGAGAAGGGAAAGGAGTAGGGGACACAAGAGGGGCCGGGGTCGTTGCCAGGAGGGCTCGTCTAACTCTGCTCTACCTGGCCGTGTTTCAGGAGGACAGGAAGGAAGAGGAGCTGGTGACCTTCCCCCTCGCAGATCGCTGAGGACCACAGTGGGACCCACTTCAAAGAAACCCTCGCTTGTCAATGCGCAGTCTTTAAGAGCACAACTACAAATAAAGCTTTACCTCTCACTGTCTGCAGTCTCCAAGAGTACAACCACAGCTTTAGGCGTTTCCATTTCTGTCTGCAGTTTCCAAGAGCAACATTAAAGTTTTAGTTCTATCTTGCTAGCTTGCTAATCTTGTGCTAGTCAAGTCAGTTTTTTTGTAAAGAACATGTAATATGGCAGACACAGACTGAATGTGCTTCACACTGACTTTATGTGCTATGTTGGGCTGACAGCTACAGACTAAACTCAGATATAACAGGGTTTTAACAGTACTATGATAAAGACAGAGAAGGGTGTCAAAACAAACTTTTGTAGCATTTGATAGCTAACAGCCCTGTCCGACCGTTTGGCCTGTACTCCACTGGCGACGGGCGACTGGCCAACACAGACAAAGTGACTGCCAATGGTGGTTAACAAAGTCAGGCATTTGATATGATTGGATCAGATCACAAAAACACATATGGCTACCGCAAAGCTGAGGCTGTCAAGATTTATTTTTCCCCTCAGACGGCTAATAACATAAAATAGCGCTGTAATGTGGTGGATAAAATAAGACATAGTGCCAAAATATGCCCATGACATATAGAGCTATGATGTGGCCATGGTAACATGACATAGCACTGTAACATGTCCATGATAACTACATGACCCAGTACTGCAATGTCTGTGGTAACAACAAAATGTTGCACTGTAATGTGTCCATGGTAACAACATGACATGGCGCTCTAATGTGGTAGTTATAACATGATATAGCACTGTAATGTGATGGTTATAACTTATCATTTTAACAACATGACATAGTGCTGTAATGTGGCCATAATGTGTGAGTCTGTGTGAGCGTCACTGATGGTCACTGCTAAGAGATCCAAAGTAATGCTTATTTGTAACACACTCTTTACAGCCACCCACACACACACACAAAATACAAACACACACACACACATAAAATACAAGCACATGGTGCACAATCACAAATACAACATATACCAAACGCCCTCCCCCTCAAACACACACACACACACACACACACACACACACACACACACACACACACACACACACACACACACACACACACACACACACAGATTGAAATGTTTTTAAACTCTGACTGAGAAACTGGCACAGTTGCATTAACACTAATTGGTCTATAGTATACTGCTCCTCACATTGCTGGGGGTTGGGGGAAGAGGAAAGTAGTTTTCCGGAATGTTCTTCAACAATGTGAGCTCCTTACTCATCTGACACATCACTCTTCTTTCCCAGACCACAGCACCTGCTGCCAGGCCCTCTTACGAGAAACGAAAGCGACCAGACAACATGATGTACCTTTCTTCTTCTTTCTTTTACCCTCTCTGGTCCTCTGACATACACACACACACACACACACACACACACACTGTATAGACCCAGCAAACTTCATCTTCAGTAGATGTGTAGATGAGTATTAATCTATCCCTGAAACTGCAAAACTGGCAAAATACATGAGTGGGATATAATTTGTGTTGTATTTGGTGTGTGTGTGTTTGTGTGGACAGATATGAATGTGTATGTGTTGCATGTTATGAGAGGCAGAGTTAGTATGTGTTTTACATGTTACATGATGTGAGGGAGGGACTGTGTATGTAACATATTATATCTGAAGGCTATGTGTGTGTCTTAAACTGTGAAGATGCATCATGTGAGTGTATCTACCGACTGTCTGATCTATACTTGTGTGTCTTGGACAGGAGCAGAAATGATATTTGGAAATAATTATCCAACTGATCCCAACGCACACGGTTTTGCCTGCATTCAAACCCTAGCACAAAATTACTGATAAAAACGGCATCTGTTACATGTCGACATAACAGGCGCTCATGCAATACCTCTGTCAGTGTTCAGAAGGAGCTACTGTACCCCAGCGTGCTGAAAAACAACACTGCGGTGTTAGAGTTGCTGGTGTTTTGGAGAGTGTATTTTGGGCAATTCCACTTACAGCCCTAATGCGGCTTATTCTTACTGTGAGATCAAAGCCTGCGCTTACAAAGCCTTACCCTTTTCTACACTTCAACCAACTGCCATAAAATGTCAAGTGTGGAACTGCCTGAACTTTACAGACATGCTTTGCGCGCACTGGAAAATCAGTTTGGGTCATGACACAGAAACAGCTGTCACTAAGTCAAGCCTTATTTCCGTTCTGACTGGAGAACTGGTCCTTCCAAGACCCACCAGACCACAAAGGAGCTACTCTCTCCTCACCGTTTGACCCACGCGAACGAGCATAACGGTTCACAGAGCCCTGTTGGACCCACATAGCGGTCCGCTTATAATAAACACAAATAACAGTCTGGAAAACAGACGGAAAAACAGGCGTTTGCAGTCGCTTTTCCAGTCTGGTTTACTATTTATAGTGGCGCAACTTGTGTACCATTCCCACAATATCACAAGCCCCGCTGTCAAAGTAACGGCTTGGGTTCAAGCAGCTGAGCTGAGACTGTCCGGCGCAAATAGCAGCAGAGCGTTCCTGTCTCTCTGACATTTAGTCGCTGGTGGAAGGCGACAAACTTTACCGGTGCGCCATGCTTGCTGCAACTCGAACTGACAACAGCAACACGCTTGTCAGGGATCAGGCTATAAGGTTCAGAGGTGTAGCCTTGTCGTCATCATCCCCTTACCTTCTCCTGGGCTCGGGTTAACCTCTTCTGCATAGTGCTCGCCAGTTTCCCCGCCGTAACTCCTTTCCCCATCTCTTTGCCCATCTCTTTCCCCGTCTCTTTCCCCATCTCAGCCATGGTGCCTCGTTCCTCCGCAACAGTCAAATAGACAGAGAGATAAGCGGGCGGAATCAGGAAGAAACTTGGGAGAGAAGTCAGATAAGTTGAGCGTCGCTGGGAGCCTCCCGCAGACACTGAGCTGCGTTGGGTCGGACGAGTAAACCCTCTTAAAGGTGCAGCGAGGTTGTGCGTAATTCTAATCCCTCGATGACAGCCTCTTAAAGGTGAGAATTAAACCGTAACTCTACACAAACTCTACAAGATAAAGTTACAGAAAGTGAAGGAGCGTGCGGTTCCTTCGCAGACTGCAGCTGAAAGACCACCTTCTCACGCTCGACCTCTTTTCTGTGGCCTCTGCGGTGGAAAGAGCATCAGGTCCGGTTTGGACAGATTGGGTTTCCCCGTGCCCCTGCCCTCCTCCCTCGCGCACAGCGGGCCCTTAAAGGCATCGTCACGTGTATTATTATTAGCCGACATAGCAACAGTTGATGTAAGGTAGAAAAGTGTAGCCAGGGGTCTTAAATGTCTCGCTGTCACGTCCTAATCAGAGGAAGAAGCCTCGTTTCACAGTGTTAAATGTTTAATATTATCATCTGTCTCTGTGTAAGCAATAGGAGTTGTAATTGAAGAGTACTGTATTGTTCAGCTATCTCTGCATTAAAAAAGTCACTTTATTTCAATGTTTGAAATAAATACAAATGGAGTGGCTCCTGTCCGACTCCATAGGGCTTCAGCCTACTCGCCTGATATCCATGTGTAGCCACTGGGTGGCGATGAAAGACCATTTTCGTTTTATTTTTTTGAAGTGCGTTTTGGCGATGTCTGTTTGTCTGGGTCAGTAGCACACAATCATAAATATTTCCATTATATTTAATTTAAAAAATAAATCTTTAAATATTTCTTACTTTACATAGTTTCTGATATTATATCAACACTTCTCTCTTAACAACACAAAGTAAACATTTTTTTTTATAAAATATTTGAATGATCTTTACATTTTAAGCTTTCGGATCAAATAGACAGAATATGAAGGAGCTTAGGAATTCAATAGTCAACATCCATGATGAACAGCATACACAGACACACACCTTGGAGTAGAAAAATCACTGCAGTAAAAATATGACATCAGATTTGTTCCTTCTTCTCAGTATTAATATGTGTATGGCAGTGTCTGAAAATCTCTGTTTACCCTGAGTAAAGCATTTGTGTGTGTGTGTGTGTGTGTGTGTGTGTGTGTGTGTGTGTGTGTGTGTGTGTGTGTGTGTGTGTGTGTGTGTGTGTGTGTGTGTGTGTGTGTGTGTGTCTGTCTGTCTGTCTGTCTGTCTGTCTGTCTGTCAAGGGTGGAAAGTAACTTTACAGAATGTAAACCTTTACCAGTCACTGACAAATAAATGGTGAAATTCACCAGCCAGATAACAGCAAACTGTTATTTTGTGTTTGAAATCTACCAGCCACTTTCATATTTTACCAGCATTTGGCTGGTGGCTAGGGCCAATTTCCATCCCTGGTGTGTGTGTGTTTGTGCAAGTGTGTGTTAATTTAGGCATGTGTTGTGTGTGAGTCCCTAGAAGTTGTCTGACGGGGTCTTAAGGCCTGTAAAAAGAGTCTAACCCCCCCCCCCCCTCCCATATCTTCATCATCTTTTCTATATCTGTCCTGCCCAGGGGTGGAAGTGTGTTGAGTCCAGAAGCTGAGTTCCCACCCAATGCAGGGCTTGTGAGTACCAGTGCAGGCCAGAGGCCTGGTGCCGGTCGGGTCCGGTCCAGCGGAGGAGCGTTCTGAGTGGGCCGAAAGCCCAGTGGGCCAGCGAGTGGTCCTCCAGCAGGGCGTAGCACGATGTCAGGACCCCGTTCACCACCAGTGTTCCGTGCTCGGTGAGCGGGGCAAACAGGCCCTGCCCCTCCCACACCCGCACCCCTACCACGCGGGACAGCCGTAGGGGCTCAACACTGCCCCCTGGCTGCTGTCCAGAGGTCACCACGCACATCCCTGGCTGCACCTCGCTTGCAAATATGGTCCACAAGTCGGCTGAAGCCCGGGTTCTGTTGCAGGGACCGTCTGAAGCAAAGAGCAGGTGGACTGCTGTCAGGGACAGTTGAGCACCGCTCTCCGTGCTGATGACGTAGAAGTGCTTCCGGGTCGTGGGGTCGCGGTGCAGGAAGGTGAGGACCGGGCTGTAGAGGAGGCCACCATCGTCGTGTTTACCATTGGTTGAGGCCAGGACACGATCTCCAGGTCGAAGGTCGCGCATCAGGCGGTGACCCCCGTCCTCCAGGGTCACCCATGCTGTTGCCGGAAAGCAACCGCCGGTCTTTGCCGCCACAGAGTTCTCTGTGAGAGAAGAGGAGAGAGGAGAGGAGAGGGGAGTACAGAAGAAGAAAGAGAGGATGACAAGAAAAGTGAAGAGGGGAGGAGAGGAATGGGGAAAGTGAAGAGAAAAGGAAGAGGTAGAGAAAGATGTAAACACATTTCAACTTCCAGCTCATAAATGCCAAATACCTATTAACTATAATTATACAGAGCTAGGTATTTAATCCACAATTACAAAATAGACAACATGTGACATTGTATACATTATTTCAGTAATGACTCAGGAGTTTTGACATTTAATGTTATTTCTAGTTTAGATGCTATGATCAAGGGATTTATGGATATTTGTGGTTTAAGTGCAACATCTTTCTTTTTGTGATCTAGTTTGATGCTCAAGTGATACCATTCCACTGGTACAGACAGTTTCACACAAGTGTGTTAGGAATACTTGAAGCAACACTAAGTAGTTTTTTCAACCTTAAAATGCTTGTAACAGGGTGGAAGGCACTTCTGAATTCTGTTTGCTGCCCTCCATGGGCTACAACCACACTAACTAAGTTTGGAGGAGAGGGCCAGCACTCTGTAGTTTGAATGAGAGACAATTCCGCTTTCAACCTGTAAGGCGAGTGAAGACGAAAACTACTTAGTGTTGCTTTAACACACATGAGTATTATTGGTGGCTAACAGAGAGTAACTTACACAGTCCCCAAAAACTGTGGTCCTGTGTGAAATGAAGACGAAACATCTGCAGTGTCAGCCCCCTTGAGGAGCAGTTAGAGTCTAGAAACTGCCCAGTGTCTTCCCACTGGCTGAAGGAGAAGAGATGGACGTTGGACATTTTGGCATGTGTGGGTGGGTGGCTAGGAATGAGTGTCACTGTGTGTGTGTGTGTGTCTGTGTGTGATTCAGCAGTCTCTTGTGTTTTTTTCCACATTAGAGACAGTCAGCCACATACAGACTCTTCACTAAGAGCACCTTCATCAGCTTCAACATTGCTCCTCAGCTTCACGTTTTATCTCTGTGACTATCCCACAGACGTTGTGGCGCTTGGTGATGACATCATCAACATGTCATCAGTTTTCAAGCCTCAGCTTCCAGTTGTGTCTGCATGCAGGTGGATATGTACAAATGCTTTACACAAGAAAAAAAATCTGAAAGTAAAAAAAAAAAAAATGAAACGATGTTTTCTGGTCCGATCAACTCAGGGACAGGGAGGCGGCATATCGATCTGGGCAGAGAGGATAGAGGAAACATAATAGAGGAGAAAACGACAAGAGAGGGGAAAAAAGAAAGGAAGAAAAAGGAGAAAGAGCAAAAAGAAAAAGATCTGTCAGGACTCTCTGTTATAAGTGTAGATGGGCACACAGTTCTGCTGACCACCTCTTACACACAGGCCACTAGTCAAATCAAGTCAATGATTAATAGTAGTGTTTAAAACTACATTATTACTACGTAATACTAATTGTTAATATAATGTCTAAAAAAGATGCATCAAAAGATGCATGTGGAACAGGCAAAGTTATATTTAGCTAAATGACAGAAGCTTAGGGAGGACAGCTGTCTTATAGGAGTCTAGGGAGGCATCAGTCAGATCAAGAGCAGCATAGCCGGTTAGTGTGTAAAAGTGACCAAAGCCTTCATAGCACTAATGGCTAGGAGCTATGCTAACCCTAACCCTATCCATCTCTCTCTCTCTCTCTGTCTCTCTCTCTCTCTCTCTGCCTGTCTGTCTGTCCATCTTAATATTCCAGTAGGGTCCCAGATTTAGAAAACAGGTACAGCTAACACAGACACCTTAAGATCTCTGCCACATTAGAGACAAGCATAGCTGGCGTACAGATCAAAATGGCCCTTTATTACTGTACTAAATAATTAATACTTTTGCCTAATGTCCATAGCAGAACAAGGAGTTTTTTTAAAAGAGCCTTATGGTGAAAAATAAAACTCCACCCTGCAATCCCAATTTGGCCCACACTGGCAATATATAAAGGCCACATTAGGGCCAAATCAGTACCAAAGCTTCCTGCTGTGTGGGATATGCTGTGGGTTAAGTTAAGTTAAACCGGGGTCAGGATTTGGCTGGTTAGCATCAGCTGATTACCAAGGCACTTCCTCGTCGCCATTTTTGAGAAATGTAATCATATCTGCCCCCGTTTCCCCCATGCTGATTAGTGGGTCCTCCGCTCTCAGCTCATGCACGAGGGTGTCCCTGAACTACATCACCGTCCATTTTTGAACACCCTATGCTCTTCCTTGATATAGCTTTCTGCTCTACCTCATGTCAATCAGTAACGTGGCACCGAATTGGCTAAGTAAAATGGGGGCGGATATGAGCCTCATGTAACTCCATTTTGAAACTTTGAAAATTTTGGCTGAATTCACTAGCATAGCATTTCCCATTGAAATGAATGGGGGCGGGACTTCCTCACTTTGTCCAGTTATTGTAATACCTCCACGAGTTAAACAGTGTGACTTCTGTTGACCTGAAGTGAGGTTAGTCAGCCTCCAGCCAGTAGGGGTCGCTAGAGCCTGGTGAAGCCGTAATGCCCAGAGAGAAAAGGAGTGTGTAGAGGGGTGATGAGCAGAGTGATGAGAAGAGAGCCTGTTAGAGTGACACAGGGAGGGAAAAGATGAACAGAATCAGAAGAGGGAAGAAACAAAAGAGGCTGCAGAAAAAGAAAGCCCAGTTTGCATCAAAGGTTTTGATTGGTCAGTCCTGTTTGCAACCAGAAAGGGTTCTCTCACTGCGAGGCAATTTGGTGTGTTTGTCCGAGGTGGATCAAACACACACACACACACACACACACACACACACACACACATACACACATGTGCGCGCACACACACACAAACACACACACGCGCGCAGGCACACACACACGCACAGATGCGCGCGCACGCACGCACGCACGCACGCACGCACGCACGCACGCACGCACGCACGCACGCACAGCTGAGGCCTTATTTGTTAGTTGTAGTTATATGAGAGTTCAGTGTGCCCCCTTTCCCCATACATCCATAAGTCTGTCCCTCCTCTCTTCTCTATCTGTGTGTCCAGATTCTTCCCCATCAGAGGTGTAGTTAACGGTAAATGCAGGTAAACACTGTTTACACACCTTACAGCACCTACTCAACTACTAATGACAGCTAATGTTACACATCTGTCTTCATACCCCTTCACTACTAGTCCCAGTAGGCCAAGAACAAATACCCCTCCACCACTGATCTAATACTTCCTTTCCCCTTATTCCTGCTTTAAAGCAACACTAAAGCATTTTTCTTCTTAGTCCTACAGGTTGGAAGCGGTATTGTCTTCCTTATGTCTCATTCGAAGTACAGATCGGCGACCTGCTTTTGCAAACTTGCATGGTGTGGTTATAGCCCATGGAGGGCTGCAAAGCCAATTCAGAAGTGCCAAAAACTACTTAGTGTTGCTTTAATGCCCCACTCACATCATAACCCTGCCCCACTGCCCCCTAACACCCCCAGGCTTCATGTTCCGATAGGCCCCCCACACACACACCTGCCCCATATCCTCACTCATCCCCCCACACACCCCTTGCCTGAAGGTCTTCCAGTCACACACATACATACACCCTAACCCCCCCCCCCCCCCCCCCAAAAAAAAAAAACAAACCACACACACTGCCTGAATCCTTACCTGACTTAACGCTGCAGTGGATGTGGGCCTTGGACTCGTAGTAGACCCAGTCGAAGCCCGCCTCCACGGCCAGCCGCGCCAACATGGCGTATTTGTTGCGGTCCCGGTCAGACGTGGTGATGTCCACGGCGCGGCCCTCGTAGTGCAGCGACTCTTCCGAGTGGTGGCCGTCCTCGTCCCAGCCCTCGGTCACGCGCAGACGCACGCCTGGCCACAGGTTCATCACGGAGATGGCCAGAGAGTTCAGCTTGTCCTTGCACCGCTGCAGGAGGGGGAGAGATGAAAAGGTCAAGGGTCACACACATAGGTGTAGCCACAGGTGGGCTGGGGTGGGCCTGTGCCCACCCACTTGTCAATCAGGCCCACCCAATCAGTAGGCCCTATAAGTTTGACTGACTGTTTTAGTAATAAAAATAACCTATACGGTTTGGGTTAGGCCCACCTGATTTTTTTTTGTGGGCTGGGGTGGGTCTGTGCCCACCCACTTGCCAATCAGGCCCACCCAATTAGAAGGCTCTATAAGTTTGACTGACTGTTTTAGTAGTAAAAATAACCTATGTGTTTGGGCTAGGCCCACCTGATATTTTCTGGGCCCACCCATTTTATGATTTCTGGCTACGCCCCGGGTCACACAGGTGGGAAGAGGAGGCATGGTGAGGTCAGAGAGAAGCTTTTTAGGGAACAGTCACCATAACCATCAGTGAAAAGACCAACAGTCTTTTATACAAGCATGCACACACAGACACCCATGTGCACACTCACATGCACACAGACACAAACACACAGACATGCACATGCACATGCACACACGTAGGTACACGGAGGTATTTTCCAGCTTTAGAGAGGTCTTATCAAACACAGCATATTGTAATTATCATCATTTATGCACTAATAATTATAGGTTAACATGACAGTCTCCAAATAGCTGCACGGCTGACCATAGCCAAAATGGAGCTAGCCTTTTTGCATTTTGTTTGCTTGCGCGCACACACACACACACACACACACACCTCAGTGTTAACAAAAAAGTGTTACCTAGAATGACTCAGGAGACACAAATACTGACAGCAAACAGAGTGGACGTGATGGAATAGCGTTGATAAGTAGACAATACCGGAGAGAGAAATAGAGAGAAGGATGGAAACACCCTGATGACGATTTTGTTACATAGTAACAGAATGACCAGTGTGAGAGGTAGACTGTAGGTGTAAACGGCGGGACAACAATGGATTACAGTGGAAAGACAAACAAGTTCGAGGAAAAGCGAGTTTATGAAACACCATCTCTGACACAGTCAACTCAAAGGCACCGCGTCTTTAATGTAAATCATACAGTCAGGTGATGCAGCCTTTTTCTTTTATTAAATCCGGCGAGAGAGGACAGACACACTGTTTAGGCATTAAACAAACAGAGAAAAAGGAAACCAAGTCTAAAGATTGATACTATGTCTTAAACATACACACGCTCTTCTCCTTTCTTTAGTCGTTTCTAAAAATTAGCATTATAAGATGACTGATACCAAAAAAGATTGAAATACGTGACATCATTAAGATGGAGCAGTTAGACTAGCCTACTGATGGTGGCAGTTCAGAAGGTCACTCTAAATTAGTTCCTGTAATACGGGTTTCCTCTTGGTGGCGTGCTGAAGGCTAGAAACTCAGAGGGCTCGCGGTGATTAATTAGCACAATTTGCCGCCGCCGCCGCTGAAAGGTGCGAGCGAGGCTGTACCGGCTTGAACTCGAGACGTTGTCTAACGACTCTGATTTACGTGGGTCATGTCGGAGGAGGCGTTACGACCACACGCTTCCCGCGGTGCCACATATCCATCCCTTTTAGCGGCTGGGGAACAAGACCGGCTTGTTCCACAAGGATGTAAGTGGGTAATAATTCAGTGTGAAATAAAGAGAGCTAATAGGCCAAATTTAGACCCGGTGCGAAAAGGGACTTCTGTCTCCTTCACCGGGGCGCCTATCCTCTCAGGTGCGCCACAGTTAATTCATTTGACCAAACGAGAAGCGCCAGTAGCCGCTAGTCTCCCTTTAAGGACAACCACGGCTTTCTCTCCCCCAGGGATGTCTGACAGCAGATAGGAAAATTGACATTTTCAAATTTGTGAAATCACTTTTTCCATGTCGGTCTCTGGGTTTAAGGGATAAGAATAGAGTAGCTGCGGAGCCGTAATAGATGCCTATTCACAGACCGGTGTGGATTTCAACCTTCTATTTTTTCTCTGCGGTCGGCCCAGCGAACTGGACTTCATAAATCAGCTCGTGGACTCTGTTGGTTTTGCTTTTAAGGTAGAGATCGACGGGGTTTCTGCACGAGCGGTTTCGCGCTGACCACGAGCTACACAAACATTAGCCGCTCGCGCTGTGACAACACGCGCCTGTGCCACAACCGACGGCTCAAGCCCCTGAACAGTCACGTCTGTATGAGGCGCCCCGGTGCCGCTCGCGCCTTCGAGGCGGGAGAGGGGAGAGTCACCGCCGAATCAAAAATAAGGGGCCTGAAAATATGCGTATAATTAAGTCTTAAACGCATATGAAGTGGGTTATTTTTATACATGTGTACTACAAAAACAAACAGAAAAATAACACAAAATAAAATAAACAGACCGGAGGCTGTCTCTGAGTCGGGCGCGTGCGGCTGCTCATGCTCATAAATTGTACGCGGGTCAGGTAAACGTTCACTCTAGAGGTGACAGGTAAAGACGAAGTGAGATCTGCGGGCAAGGCGTCCCCCCTCAACACACACTCCCCACCGCTTCCCACGTGGGGTTCCCTTACGGACTCAACGCTCACGCATTCAGATCCAGAGGAAGTTCGCGGTCACCGGGACCTCTGATATAAATACTTGTATTCTTAGACACTGGAGTCAAATAAATTTCTGAGCGGACCACATCAATGGCGGCGTCGTAAAACCTCTGACAGTGGGGGAAAGAGAGGGCACAGAGCGACTCACGTCCAGTCAGCCTTAAGCTTACGGTAAACATTCACAAACACACACCGGTCATGCTCAGTCGGGGGCTTTTTCCAAGCATGGTCTCCAAACAGAGAATACAGTGTTAATTAAATGTCTCTATTTCCACTTTTTCTTGCACCATATAGGGAGCGATTCAAAGTTGCGCAACCCTGGCCACTCCATACGTTGGGGCAACGACGAGAGTTCCAGTTCCTAATCACTAATCACAGACTGGGTTTAAAGGTGGCAAATAATATTCGTGCGAAGAAATCTCAATAGAAAAGAAGTGCATGCCATACAAAACGTATTATTCTTGAATTTAGCTTTTAATCTTCAGAGGCTTGTGTCCACAGGATGTAAGTCAGCGTCGCCTCCCCAAAGCAAAACAGCAAAGTGCACAGGTGTTATTGCGCACCTTTAGACCGAGTTCCTGTAACAAATGAGTGACGATAACAAGCTAACGCACGGGAGTGTCTGTGTTCTCTGGTGGAGAGTGGTTCTGCGCCACGGGGTCATTCTTATCTACTGGTGTTGCGCAAAACACCACAAACCAACACCACACCAGACACACACACACGCGCACACACACACACACACACTGGTGCAACCAGTGCAGTATTAATCCGGGTCCGATAGCAGGGGAAGAGAAGCACAATACGATACAAAAAGGACGGGGAGACCAGTTCTGCTTGAGCGCCTGTACCCCCATCTTACCTGCGTCATCATTCGGTCTGCACCTGTGTTCTCCTCGTCCTTGAAGATGATGTCGGGGTTATAGTTTGGCGTGAGCTCCTTGAAGCGCTCAGAGTTGCGCGTTATTTTCCCCTCGTACCTGCCACTGGCTCCCAGCGTTTTCTCAGCCACGTTGGGGCTAAACTGCTTGTAAGCGAGTGGGGTTAGTTTTCTCGGTGGCCGCCTCTTCCCGTAACCTCTGCCCGGGCCACAGCCCCCGCTTCCCGAAGAGAGAATCAAGGCGCAGCCGGTGAGGAACGTCACCACCGTGGCGAGTCGCATTCCACCTATGCCGCCGGGCCCTCCGGCGTGCGAAGTGGGAGAAACAGGTAAAGGTGAGTATTGGTGGACCCCCTCCCCCTGTGCGCGGCCTCTCTCCCCTCGTGGGGGTGATGGAGGGGGAGGAGGACGAGCGTCTTAACACGGTCTCACCGGGTCACCGGTCACCGCCATCCCTGGCGCGCAAAATGTCATTCCTCACGAGCCGTGGTGGTGCACTTGTGTTCTTCTGAGTGTAGTATCACTGCGTGACCCAGATCAGAGTGCCAGCGCGCACAACTTTCCCCTCCTCTCGCGTCGCCAGGAGCGCGTCTCTGAGTGCACTTGGAGACAGCGGCATAAATAGGGCAGGGCCGTTTATCTTGGCAGGAGGGTTCAAAGCCACGCTGCTCTCGAGCTGTGAGAAGCGTCCACAAGCGGCCGCGGTTGGTGCGCATGGAACAGGAACGGCAGTGCGCTGCTGCTTGGAGTCGCGGTCAGTGGGGTGTCCCCGCGGTGGTTTGGTTTCCTCCCGTTGGGGCTGGCTCGTGCTGCGTCCCTCAGCTGACATGGAAACGGGAGACATCCGAGAGATCAGAGACCGCGCCCTGCCCAGTCCTGCCCTCCGCGTCCCTGCCTACCTCCTCTATGCTGCGCCTCCTGGCCCAGCTGAGCGCAGCGCCCCGTGTTGCCCCCCTGGCTCGTGTCTCGACTCTCCACAGCCCTGTACCACAGGCGTCGCGTCTGCCAACACGCGAGACTTAACAGCGACTCGCTGCCGTCTGGGCCCGCGACCCTGGAGCCAACAGTCCTTTGGACCCCAGCGGTTATCATTTACTGCAGGGTAAAGGACGCTATGGAGCCTGAAACGTGAACGCACAAAACCACACACCAACACTCACTCACAAATACACACACTCTCAGACACACACACACACACGGGTCTACCCCTCCTTCACCTAGTCTCTCCCTCTCTCTCTCACTCACACACACACAAAGAGCGCAGGGCTACTGTCATTGGGAGAATGTGAAAAGAATTGAGTCGCGGCTGTGTGAGCGGCGCTGCGAATCGAGGCGGTGAGGTCCGATTTCACTGGCCGAGACAGGACACCCAACACCCGGCGACTGCCGTCATACAGGCGGCCTCCTCCAGTCTCCTACCAACGCGACTATTATTACTATCAATTATTTAATATTACAGATGGAAATGTCGACTTCACTAGTATGTAATCATACAGAACGATAGCTGTCTTTCTCTGCCGAGTCCAAACCAATGATTCTGTCAACGTAATGATCAAAAACAAGTCAAGAGATGCCGCTGCAGAGGACCCTCATTCTCAGGCCGTCGCGCCAGGGAATAACACCGGGAAAACTAGGAAAAGTTTGGGAAATCGCCATACCAACAAAACCACAATAAAATGTGACCAATATCCATTACTGCAATATCATCGTTTCCATGTCAATACTGAGACCTGGATTTCAGCGTTTGTGTGTCAAGAGAGAAACTGCAGTTATCCTGCAGCCAAATGTAGTTCTATGTCTTTGCGCTAGGAGGCCACCAATCTGACAGGGATGTTTTCGAGATTGTTCACTGATTTAATTTCTCCTGTTTAATTTCAGATAAAAAAGACTCTCCAATGTGACAATATATTGATCAACAAAGAAAAGTAAACAACATGATAGCTGGCTCCATATATTTAAAATACATTTTATTAATATTACTGCAACCTAAAAGAATTCGAGAAATCTTACATAAAAAAACATAAAATTACACTTATTGGAGAAGTGGTTTAAAATAAAATAAAAAAAGGACTGAGGACAGGAAGACTGCTGGACAGGGAAGATACCCTTAACTTTTCGAACAGAGCCATGTGTAAAAAAGGGACAGGACCAGGTCTGCCCTTAGTGTGTTGTGTGTTTGTGTCTGGGTATGGGAGAGAAAGACTGTGTGAGGGGCTGCCACTCCCCTGTGTCCGCAGTAAGTGTTTTTGCAGTGCACGACTGAGATCCTTAGCACCCAATCAGCGGAACAGTCCCACGGCCTTCTTCTTCTTGGGCCGAGCGGCAGGGCGATCGGAAGGGGCCGACATCTGGGGCACTGTCTGCAAAAAAGGAAAAGAAAAGAGAAAATGACGTTGTCATTTGGCCCTTCTACCAGATGGGCCTCTCAGATGTGATGTCATACTGACCTGATGATGTCATATGCATCAAGCTATACTGACATGACAAGAGTTAGTGTATGACTTCGCGTCCTACTACAAGCTGAGGGTTAGAGGTCGAAAAGGGCATATTAGAGAGAAAGGGTCCAGCAGAATGGGCTTGTTTGAAATGACTGCCTGGCTGAGTGTCTGGCTTAAAGCAATGCAATCTGGGCTTGAAATAGTGATGCACAAAAATGTGATGTCCAAAAATGTGTGGGTACGTTGACGTTCAGACGAGATTGTTCACAAATGCACTATTTCAAGTCCAGAATGTATTGCTCTAAACCAGCCACTCAGCCAGCTGGTCATTCCAAACAAGCCCAAAGTAACGGCCAAGAGTTGGGTGCAGCTAGTAATAGTACTGGGTTGAGCTTAGTCTAGGACTAGAGAAGTAGTGTGGCCAGTGAGGGTTATGGGTTGGGCTGGTACGGTTCTACGGGGTCTGATTCAGGTTCAGAGTTCAGCTTCTACCTGCTCAGTCTCAGTGTTCTGGGGTTCTCCACTTGCTCTTCCACTGCCTGGTTCCTCAGGGTTCTGCTCCAGCAGGCTTGGTGTGAGGCTCTGGCCTTAGAAGTGAGAACAGATAGAACAGGAACCATTGGAGGGAGAGATGTGTGGCAGGTCCTCTTAGAAGAACCTTCACTGGAATGGTTCTCCAAGCCCACAGTACCATAACACACTGATATAACTACCCATAAGTAAGGCTGCTCGATTATGGAAAAAATCTGAATCACGATTATTTGGGCCAAAACTGAAATCACGATTATTCAAACGATTATTTTGTTTTCCTCGGTAACATGCTTCATTTATTGAAAATGCATTCAAAAACATTTCGAAAAAACATTCTTGTACCTTCGGATTTTCCCTAATACCTTTTTTTCGTAAACATTAGTAAGTGTCCTTTGATGTCTAATGTACAAACAGTAGAAATGTGTAATGTATACATCTAATGTACAGTACAAACAGTAGAAAATAATTAGGACAAAAACATTGTTGCCCTCGATTTTATTTGTTTTCAGATCGTTTGGCCCTGAAATCGTTATCATGATTAGAATTCGATTAATTGAGCAGCCCTACCCATAAGTGTTCCCATGTCCCACCTGCACTCATTTAGGAGGGGTAAAAGCTGAACTACAAAAAGAAGTTCACACACTAACCTCTTTCAACTGCATATAACCATCGTTTCAACAAACCTCTTTCAACCACTTTTTAAAGGCCCAAATTGGGCAACACTAATCCTGTTTTCTTTATTTGTGTAGACTGGTGGTGTTTATGTCTGTTTCCAGGCATTTTGTTATTTATTATTATGCTATGCTTGTTGTTTTTGTAGTCTTTTTAAATACTGTTAGTCTACTTAGAGGATGTTTCTAGAGGTTATTTTAGCGCCCGTAGTGTAAGAAAAAAAACACTTAATTTTAGTGATAGTGTTCAAGGCGAGGTTTATTTAACTCAATTCTCCAACTATGAACAGACAAATGAAAAGAGAGAGGTGACAGAAATATAGATGTGCAGAGACAGAGGACATGGAAAGATAGAGGGACAGAAGAAATGAAACAATAGAGGGACAAATGGGAAGAAGAGATGAACGAGAGAAAGATGGAGAGACAAAGATGGAGATGGAGATGGAGTGAGGTACAGTTTGCTTTCCAGCACTGTGCATTACTGCATGCTATTTCTTTTGTTAACTTCAGTTGACTTAAGATACTACACTTAATTAAAACTCTGTTTTGTACTATCCTTAACGAGCATACTAAGTTTGCATACTAAGGCCAGGAGACGGTAATTAACTAAACAGAATAACAGATGTGGGAGGAGAAAGTTTATAGGTGACACACAATGGAGGGGAGAGAAAGAGAGAGACAGAGAGAGAGAGAGGGAGATGGGGAGAGAAAGAGAGATAAAGAAAGAGAGAAAGAGAGAAACACAAAAAAGACACAAAGACACACTGACTGTGTGGGTGTAGTATGTGCGTAGCGTATGTGTAATGCTCACCTGAGCTGCTTCTTAAGCTTGTGTCATTGACGCCATATTGGTGCGAGTGTGTGTTGGACCTAGCGGCCTGATCCAGTGCTGGTGTTTCATCCTCCTCTGGGGTGTCTGCCGAGGCGCTGGAGTGTCTGCGTTTGCGCACACCTCTCTGGCTGCTCACGGCTGTGTACAGATCCTGCAGCTCTGGGCTGAAGTCCATGCACTCCTGTAAGGCACCCATCTGAGGCAGCATCTACACACACAGAAACACAGGGAGGAAAAAATGTTAGGAGTTTACCCAGACACACTCTCTCACACACAAACACACAAAACACACACAAGAGCCCTTACAGCAAACCCTTCACCGTTTCTGCATAGATCCTCTACACGGTGCTGGCATCTGGAAGGTTCTCATGAAACAGGGTAAAGAACCTGATGTGGAGAACCAGGCAGACAGACAGACAGACTGATAGATGGACAGACTGGTAGGCACAGAGTGGCAGTCAGATAGAGAGAGAGAAACAGAGCACAAAAGAGGTGGGGAGAGAGAAAGAGACAGAGAGAGAGAGAAAGAGAGATAAGCAGACAGACAGTGCGGGAGACAGGTAAAAACACAGTAGGATAGACAGGCAGAATGGCAAGAGAATGGGAAGGGAAGGGAATGGCAAACAGACAGAATGGCAGAAAGAGAGACCACCTCCATATCTGCTGATGAGGCGGGGAGGGGTGGGGTGGTGGAGTTTACTGTGTCCAGCTCCTGGACACCAATTGACACTAGCTACATTTACATGTAGACTTTTAATCCGGAGAGAGAAGCAGTGGGGGAGAGGGCCGATGAAAGAGGTGGGGAGCCATGGGAGAGGGAAGAGGGGAGAGTGGGGTGTTGGGATTGATGGTAGAGGGGCGAGGGGGAAGGAGAGCATATGGGGGGATGCAGGCAGAAAGCTCCAGAAATAAGCCTGGTCTTGAGCAAACACTGCTGTCATCAGAGACGGGGAGAGATAGCTAGCGGGGTGGCGCGCGAGGTAATGAAGAGAGAAGGGTTAGGGCTGGCATGAGGAGGCACGGAGGAGAGAAAGGCTCCTGTTGAGGAGGTGCAGGGAGGAGAGATAGGATCCTGTTGAGGAGGCACGGAGGAGAGAAAGGCTCCTGTTGAGGAGGTGCAGGGAGGAGAGATAGGATCCTGTGGAGGAGGCACAGGAGGAGAGAAATGGTCCTGATGAGGAGGTGCAGGAGGAGAAAGGATCCTATTGAGGAGGTGTGTAAGGTCAAATAAAAGAGGAAGGCTCCTGTTGAGAAAATGTGGGAGATGAAGGAGAAAGGCTCCTACTGAGGAGGTGCTGGAGGTAAAGGAGGAGAGAGAGGGTCCTGTTGAGGAGGTGAAGTGAGGAGGGGAGGGGTCTTGTTGAGGAGGTGAAGGGAGCAGAGGAAGGGTCCTGGGTGAGGAGGTGAAGGGAGGAGAGGAAGGCCCCTGGGTGAGGAGGTGAAGGGAGGAGAGGAAGGCCCCTGGGTGAGGAGGTGAAGGGAGGAGAGGAAGGCCCCTGGGTGAGGAGGTGAAGGGAGGAGAGGAAGGCCCCTGGGTGAGGAGGTGAAGGGAGGAGAGGAAGGCCCCTGGGTGAGGAGGTGAAGGGAGGAGAAAAATGGTTCTGTTGAGGAGGTGAAGGGAGGAGCGGAAGGCTGTTGATGAAGAGGCGTAGGAGGACAGAAAGGGTGTTGGTTGCGGAGGTGAAGGGAGGAGAGGAAATTCCTGATGAGGAGGTAAGCAAAGAGAGAAAGGCTCCTGATAAGGAGGCGCAGGAGGAGAAAGGCTCCTGCTGAGGAGGTGTGTGAGGTCAAATAAAAGAGGAAGCCTTCTGTTGAGGAAATGTAGGAGATGAAGGAGAAAGGCTCCTACTGAGGAGGTGCTGAAGATAAAGAAGGAGAGAGAGGGTCCTGTTGAGGAGGTAAAAGAAGAAGAGGAGGGGTCCTGATGGGGAGAAGAAAGGAGAGGAGAAATGGTCTTGTTAAGGAGGAGGTTATGGCAGGAGAGGAATGCTCCTGTTTGAGGAGGTGAAGGGAGGAGAGGAGGGGTCCTGGTTGAGGAGGCGCATTAGGTGAAGAGAGGAAAGAAAGGCTCTTGTTCCCTTTTGAACTCCATCCCCTCACGGCACAGACAGGCAGGCTGCACTGAGCACGCACCTCCTCACCACATACAGGCCTGTGTGTGTGTGTGTGTGTGTGTGTGTGTGAGTGTGCGCGCTCTTGCATTTATTCACACACACACACAAGCATGCATACCTGTGCAACATATGACCTGTTGATGAATGGGCTCAAATGAACACACACACACACGCAAATATACACAAACACACACACACACACTTAACGCAACAGGCCTGCATGCACAAGCAAGCACACACACAGACATTTTTTTTCCTCCTGAAAGAGGACAAACTCTCCAAATTAGCTCTCCAAATATTGACCTGGAGAAATTGGTGGTCTCCCTCTGCCTCTCTCTCCCCCCCTCTCCCTCCCTCTATCTACAGGGCCCTGAATACTCGGCTCCGGTTTCAACATTTGCTCAGACTTATTTTTATTATTTGTTTATTCTAAAACCGTAAACATAAACGTATGCTCTGGTCAGCATCGAGTTCCTCTTTGGGCACAGAGCGCCAATGTGTGGATAAGGGACAGAGAGAGGGAGAGAGGGAGAGGGAGAGAGAGGGAGAGGGAGAGAGAGGCAGAGAGAGAGAGAGAGAGAATTAACCACCCCTAAGGACAGTCTCTCACTCTCCTCATCTTTCATTTCCTCTCCAGAAACCCATTTTTCATCCGTCCATCTTTCCTCCTCCCTCTGTCAACGCTCTGGTTTTCACCTCCGTGACCCTGCCCACACGCTGGCCTGCTTAGGTTCTTCCTGGACCCTGTCATCGACCACTGGGGATACTGAACCCACTGCTCGAGCAGTTCCACTGAGTAGCTTTCCTATAACCAGGTTCAGGAACCATTTCTACAGCTCTCTAAATGGCCTTTTTTTCCCCCGAGGACCAACTTCAGGAACCATAAACGCAGATCTAAATTGCTTTACGAGAACCAAGTTCAGGAACTATTTGCATAACTTTTATAAGATCAAGGTGGAACCATTTCACAGTTCTACCAATATTTTATGCAGTTCAGCCTTCCCTTAGGCCAGTGGTTGTTAAACTGGGGTATGAGTACACCTAGGGGTACTTGGATCAGTTCTAGAGGATGTGCAAAATAAATCTGTGCATGGGTTCTTTGCTTTTACCAGCATAAAGATGAGTTATTTAAATATTTTGTATGAAATTCAAACTCTCCAATATTTCCCAAATCAACCTAAATGCCACTATGTAATGTAATCATAGAAAATGTGTTAACATTTGCAGCAGTGATTGGGAAAAAGAATTCTTCATAGTAACCTGTTGGTGGTATGGGCGAACTTGGTAGAACACAGAGAGTATTCGGTGTTATGTGACAGTTTAAAGTTCGTAAACCACTGTCTTACATCAATTTCTGGAACCATTTCCTTAATTCCATTAAAGAGTTTTTCTAAGACTAAGTTCAGGAACCATTTGGATAGCGTCCCTCTCCCACAAGCCCAAAAAGGTGGTTTTTCATATGCCGCATTTTGTGTGCTCAAGTTCAGGTTACAAATGTGATGGAAAAACACATATGCTACTAAATTCTCTCAATGTTCAGGTTCATCTGTCCGGTGTTGTTCGTTCTGGAAAATTCCTTCTGTGCTACCTTTACATGGCCAAGTTTATGGCCGACCAAAGTCCCACTGCGCCTGCACAAACACACACACACAGACTCACACACAAACACACACACACCGACTCACACACAAACACACACACACCGACTCACACACACACACACAAACTACTTGACCTGATTCTGATACATGTTTATCCGCTCACCTGTGCCTCCCTCTCTGCATGAGCAGTGGTTTAGTCCACACCTGTGCGTAATCATCTTTGCCCACCCAAAACCCCCTGGGACGACCCAAAACAGGCACGTCCGGGGCAGAGCAAAACCGGTGGATGGAGCAGTCAACGCTGGAATGACGCAGTGGGAGAAATGCATCCTGGAGTTTGTGTGTGCGCGTGTGCCTGTGTGTGTGTGTGTGTGTGTGTGTGTGTGTGTGTGTGTGTGTGTGTGTGTGTGTGTGTGTGTAAACCAAGCAAACAGAAGAGTCAGACAAAGATCTTTGCTCTTCCTGTGGGATGACTTATTACGAGGCTCTGACCATGAGATGGAACATAAAGGACAGAGAGATAGATAGAGAGGGAAAGATAGAGAGAGGGAGAAAGAGAGAGAGAGAGAGAGATACAGAGAGACAGTGAATGTGTATTTGTAATTTGTGTGTGTGTGTGTGTGTGTGAGTAAGAGTTTCTGTGTGTGTGTGTGTGTGAGTGTGTATGTGTGTGTGTACGTTTGTGTGTGTATGTGTTGGCTTGCTATTATTAGCCTGTAAACATGTGAGGTTTCGCAGGAGTTTGTTGTTGTTGTTCTGTGGAAAGTTTGGGGTCACCCCATCCCTTATTTATCCCCCCGCTCCAGCCTCAGCTTCCTGTGCCACCTCAAAAGCCATCATGCACCTCACAGAACATTCCAGATCACACACACACAGATGCGTATACACACAATCCATCATGCACCTCACAGAACATTCCGGATCACACACACACAGATGCTTATACACACAATCCATCATGCACCTCACAGAACATTCCGGATCTCACATACACACAGATGCTTACACATGCACCTCACAGAACATTCCAGATCACACACACACATATGCTTATACACACAATCCATCATGCACCTCACAGAACATTCCAGATCACACATAGAGATGCTTACCATAGACAATTCAAACACACACAAAACACACTCAAACACACAAAGCCAATCCACCATGTCCCTCACCGAAGATTCTGGACTCTCTGTATTCTCAGAGACAATCCATCATGCATTACATTGAGATGCATTACAATCCTCTTGACATTACATTGCATTTAGCTAATCCTAAATAAAGCTCTTATCTTAGAGTGAATTTGGTACAGGGACAGTTCCCCCGGAGCAAGGTGTGGGGGTTAGATACCTTGCTCAAGGGCACCTCAGCAAGGTGAGCATGAGATCGTTACTGGTAAGGGAATCGACCCTGTGACCCTTCGATCCCAAGACCAACTCCCTAATTATTAGGCCACAGCTGCCTTAACCTCACAAAAGAGTCTAGGCCACACAACCTCAGATGGTAACAGGGCTGACCCACAATGCACCTCATGAAAGACTCTAGACCACACACAGAGATACTTTCAGATAGGCAATCCACTATTACTCACATATGGACCACTGGACTGGAAAGTGGGTGACGTCAGAATTGAGGAGTCCACATATAAAATGGGTAAGGTCACAAAACG
>CM050220.1:23560923-23563423 GCA_027475355.1 Coilia nasus | reverse complement strand
ACTAAAACCTATCTTTTTGTTTTGTTTGCAGGTAACTGCACTGACTGACCAATGGCAGAGATATAGTTTAGGTCTGCTAAGGAGAGATGTAGGAATACTGGTCACTTCCTGTGTGATGTGGGAGCGGGACTAGTCACTTTAGTGCGTGTGTTTCCCAGAGGTAGAGACAGACACACCCAGACACATTACCAGTGGGAAAAGCAGCCTAGATCACAGCAGATGTAGATCAGCTTCAGATTGATATCTGGAACCCCAATACACTCTACTTCCTACAAACCAGACTCTGTGTGTATGGCCCTATGATAGACACACACACACACACACACACACACACACACACACACACACACACACACACTGTGCACTGCGGTGAGTTACGCAAGCTTGCACACATGAGGTACACCACAGGATGGCCCCTAAAGTTGCACTGTACACTGACTCATACGAAAGACACACACACACACACACACACACACACACACACACACACACACACACACACACACACACCTTCAGTCCAGTGCACCCAAACAACCCCCACAAGGGCATGTCAATACCAGCCCACTAAATAATACACACACATGCAAGTACACATGCACACACACTTATTTCAGACAAACATTTCTTCATCAGATCACCGTTAATCTATTTTCTCTCTCACCCCAAAAACCAAAAGTATGTGTCATCAAGTGTGCGCACACACACACACGCGCGCAAAACAGCTCTCACTCTCTCTCGCTCAATCACTCTTATGCAGACGTACAAGGACCTAAAAACCAAGACTTACGTCACTGTTTCTGAGTCAAGTCCACGTCCACACACACATGCGCTTTTACTCTGAGGCACACACACACACACAGACGCACACACCCTCTCTAACACACAACCACACACACACTTACAGAAAAGGACAACAACACAGAGATCCAAACCAAAGCCTGCGTCACTAAACTGGTAGCCATACTGAGAAAGATACACACACACAGTCACACACACCACTTATGCGTCACCAGACCTAATCCAGACTGGGCGAACAGAGGCTCCTCCCAGTTGAGCTGAGCTCACCCACCAGCTATGCCCAAATATGGGCAAGACCGGAAACTGGCATAAACACTTGCAGGGGTCACGACCCCAAAACTCAACCTCAAGCTAGTCCAGTGGCTCTGGCCTGTGTGGGTGTGTGTGTGTGTGTATGGGACCCTGGCAAGAGCATGTGCATGGGTGTGTGTATATGAGAGAGTGTGAGTGTGTGTGTGTCTGTGCGAAAGTGTGCGAGTGTGTGTGTGTGCGTGTGGCTGGGAGCCTTATAATTACTCCAGTGGTAAATATTGACGAGAGGTAGGTGGAGGTGTTTTTCTGAAAGAGCTGTGGGTTGTGAAACAGAACACATATTTCCATCACTCCCTCTCTCTATCCATGAGCTCTCCATCTTTATCTCCATGATGTCTCCCTCTTTCCATCTGTCCCTCTATTCATATCCCTGTTCTCTCCATCCTTCCACCTCTCTAGCAATGATCTTTCCATCTTTCCCTATCTCTGTTCCATCCATCTCGTCAGATGTTCTCTCTTTCCCTATCATTGATCCCTCCATCTTTACATCTCTCCATCTTCTCCCTCTCATTCTTTGTCTCTGCTTTCATTTTTTTCTCTAAAAAAATCCATCAGCTCCCCATCTTTCACTCTCCCTCCCCATTATCTCTCCATCTTTACATTCCTCCGTCTCTCTTTCTCCACCCAATCCACAACTTCCCCATCTCTCACTCTCCCTTTCCATGGTCTCTCAATCTCTCTTTCTCTCTCTCTTCTTGCTTCTTTCACATGGCTGTGGCCCAAAGGTGTATTAACCAGTGTCCCACGAGGGAAATCCCTTTATTTAAAAAAGTAAAAACTGTATTAAATTGACAAAACAATGTTGCAACAATGTTCAGACCTGACTAAGACCTTGTGGTGAAAATGTTGCCACGTTGCGTCAATTTAATACATTCAGGGGCATATACGGTGAGCAGACCTGTTCTGTTTTCTAGTATGCAGCCTTTTTGTGGCACTTGTGAGATTATTTTTTGCATGTGCGCCCCTCCGCCTCTCCCTCTCCCTCTATGCTGCCAACAAACACCCTGCTGGGGCCTCAGGCAGGAAGCAGGAACACCTCTGACCACTGCTGGACCAGAGGCTGTGTCACACTTAATATCCTCCCCCTTGGTGTCAGGGCATAATTCGCTGGTGCACCGCAGGCATACTATAGTATAGAACATAGTGTTCAACAGAGACACAGATACAAATATGACACACACACACACACACACCTCTTAAATGCACAGACACACACACCCCCCTCTACAACACAGACACACACTTTTCCTCTATTGTGCAGGGACAGCTTCCTGGGTTTTTCAGGGTGTCGTGATGTTTGGTTGATGCTCCTGTGAGACATTCTTCCAGATGATTTTTTCCCTGAAATCCGCACCCCTGTGGAATTTCCCAGCATTCTGTGAGAGGTGCC
>CM050220.1:23523423-23558423 GCA_027475355.1 Coilia nasus | reverse complement strand
GTGGTCTCTGTGTGTGTACCTCTGGTTAGCACGGCTCCGTTCTCCTTGTAGTCCTGGATCTCAGCATCCTTCCTCACCAGCAGTCCTGCCAGCTCCTCCACCTGCCTCTGCAGTACCCGCGTCATGACCAGCAGAGGGCGCACTAGCTGTCTACATACCTGCACAACACAGAGCGCAGCCACAGGTGGTCACACAGCATGGTAGAGAAGCTACAGTGATTTACTATGACCATGGCAATTCAGACACTGTCAACAAAAAAGAGCTGATGACAGAGGTCAACTATCTGACATCAGGCACATTTTTGAAACCATATCCTCATGTTTTTGTATCACTGTGAAAAGGGTGGGGGTTGTGCATTTTCAGGTGAGAAAATCAGCAATTCCTGATTAATCTGGAAAAAGTATATGTATGATTCTGTTGTGTGACTTTGTATATTTATTCATGAGAATGAGGGGTTTAAGAATGAGGGATTTAGTTGGTCTGACATACTGGGTGCACACTGATCCACGCTGCTGCTAGAAAAGACAATTTAGTTAGTGATAGAGAGCATTTTTAGCTGTGCTGTTATGGCTTATGGGTGGGGAGGCGTAACATTTGGACAGTACCACTGTGACAGGGGCCGGTCGCAGACGGAACTCCCAGTGGAAGGGCACCCCCACCAGCTCGCTCTTCAGCCGCACGGTGAGCCGGTCGTCGTGACGCTGGAGAGAGAAGTGAGCTGCGGTGGTGGCGTCCTCGCTGACAGCCTGGCTGGAGAAACGAGGCAGTGCCACACTGCGCAGGTGGGAAAAGACAGCGTCTGCCGGCGCACGCAACCTCTTATTCAGCTCCTGTGAGAGATGGGGAGGGAAACAGGGTAGAAAGGACAGGGGAAGAGACAGAGAAATAGAGAGAGAGAGAGAGAGAGAGAGAGAGAGAGAGAGGGAGAGAGGAAAGGAAGGTGAAGATAAATTATAGAAATGGAGGGGAGAGAGAAGGAGGAAAGTGGAGAGAGAGAGGAAGGGAGAGAGAGTGAAAAAGGTGTTTGGGAGAGATACCCTTACCAATGGTTATGCCTTGACGTTAGAATGGCTTCCTGTAGAGTATTGAATCCAGTCCAGATTAAGGAAGTGTAACATGGTCAAACTAGAAAGATAGTTTTTAGTATTATCTGGGATTGTTAGGTCAGCGCTTTCACACTTGACTGTTGAGAGGGAGAGACGGAGGAAATGCCAGAGAATGGGGTTGATTGGGGGTGTTCATGGGGGGGGGGGGTCCCTGTAAAACGTCTTTAGAGTCTATGAGGATTTCGAGGTCTCTCACCTGGGCTCTGTGTGCTATGACGTCTGCGCGCATTTCCTCCTCCCAAACACAGCACAGATCACTTAGCAGCACCCGGTACTCTGTTCCCCCGAACCAGGCTTTGGCGAGGAGCTCGGTGTCCTCCAGTCGCACCGGAGCCCAGGGCAGCTCTGTCAAAGCCACCTCGCTACGCCCAATGTTCTCCATACCACCGGGTAGGGGTTAGTCGCAGACTCGATCCTGAGGTGTGAGCACTCGTGTTAGCATGCACTGCTGCTGTGGGTTAAGGCAAATACCTATCGTACAAGCGTAATTACACTTGCACATCATCCTTCAAGTGTGCTAGCATGATGCTGACATTTAGAGTGGCTGTTGCCTACACTATTTAGTGGTGACAGGTCGTTTAAATTCGACCAAGTTATGTCGGAAATTCAGAAAAGTCAACCCGAAGGAATGCTTTCGGAAGCCACACAGATCTGTAAAATTGTTTTGACTCCTTTTCACAGCGTAATGACCGTCTTTACTCAGACTTTGGGCTGTTTGGGGACCGGTTTTACGGCGAGGGAACTTAAAGAATTTTGGTTAGACCAACTAAAACGTTATGAGTTTGAAATATACCGAACGCTGAATATCAGTGGTTTGGGTCTCATTTAAATAGTGTCTGAAAATAATAAGTATTCTCACCGATCAGGGGACCGTTCCGACTCTCGTACATGTCCGTCGTCCAAAGAGGGACCACAGATATCGTTCCGCTTCATCAAACTGTTGCTGGGAGCGGCGGAGTAGGCAGCTGTTGAGCTGACAATGGGCTGTAAATACCCTTTCCAACATCAGAACATTTCCGTCAGGAGACTTTTTTTGTCTGAAACCGAGACAGGCCAAGAACAATGGGAAAGATTTGTGACTCCAGGACCCCGAATGAGCTGTGAGAATCCCGCAGAGCCGAGTTACTGCCTGCAGACAGTCCCGTGAGACCTGAAGCTTATCTGTCGGTTACCCTGTAGCCAGCCATGGTAAATTCGACGATAAAATAGTTTGCTAAGACACACACACACACACACACACACACACACACACACACACACACACACACACACACACACACACACACACACACACACACACACTATTATAGAGACTGAATAGAAATAAAATCTCGTCAACACTACAATTATGCTGGGAACATTCATTTTTTAATTTCATCTGAATGGGTGGCAGGGAGGGGATAGAGTGACAGAGAACATAACAGTAGACCAAAATAGTTGAGAAGCCCTTTGGTTAGAGTTATCTGTGCTTGCGGTAGGGGTTGCTGGCCTCCTCCAGGCTCTTCAGCCTGTCTCGTCCGGGTTTGGGGCCTGGTGCTCGGGCACCAGAGGTCACAGAGGATGCACACTCGGCCAAGTGTGCAGATGAGCCGGGGGCGGGCAGGTCAAAGGCCAGGCTGTTTCTGATTGGCTCGAGGTCCTGCTCTGACAGCACTGGGCCCAGGCTGGGGATGCTGCTGGGCTTGCGAAGCCACATTTCGATTAGATCTTCATCCTGGGGGGCAGGGCTGTTAACAGCACTGGTCGCACCCACCGGAGGAGGCTGGACTGGGCGGTTTTGGTTCTGACTAGAGCCAGCACTCACATGGTGTGCTCCTTGGGCTGATGTGGCAGGGCTAACCTCCACAACCGCCGGTGCTGTGGTAGCCCCTAGTGCCGCAAGTCTGGCCCAAGAGGAGCTGGTGCCCAGTGGCCTGGATGTCTTTGGGGTGACCTGGACCCCTCCAGCCTGGGCAGGGGCGCCCTGCCCAGAGAGGGCTGTCTCCCCTGGGTCAGCCATGGGGGAGGCACCCCTGCCGCTGGTGGTGGGGGGTGGTGATGGAGGGGATAGGCGACTCTGGGGACTCAAAGAGAGACCATTCAGGCCTCTCACCACTGCCTCCTCCTGCATCTCCGTCAGCCGTGTCTCCTCCTTGCCATCTCTATCCACCCTCCTCCATTGCTCTGCGCTCCTCCCTTGGTCTGTCTGCTCCTTAAGTGCGCTGCGTGGCATCTGGTCCCTTTTGGCTGGTGTTGGGGACTGCGTGTCGGAGATGCCTTTCGATGACGACATTTCCGTGACCCCAGGGAGCAGAGATTCGCCAGGTGCGAAGAGGGGTGCAGTGGCGTCGGCCTGCTCATCCGCAAAGGAGACCTTGGGGGTGGTGGAGCCGGACCGGGGGCTTTTGGAGCGGCCGCTGGGCCAAAGGGTTGCGTTCGGCTGCGGCTGGGGGACATCCGTCTGTCCAGCAGCGAGCGCTGCTTGCTGCTGGGCCCTCTTGGCTGCCAGGATAATTGACCTGAAGCTAACGGCTGGCTGGCTTATCTCTTCCTCTTCCTGACAGACAAGGAGCGAGTGAGACAGAGGAAGAGAGACAGACAGACAGAGAGACAGAGAGAGAGAGGAAGAGAGAGAGGAAAAGAGAGTGTGTTTTACTGAGTGCTACTCTTTAGTCCTAATTTAAGACTAATTAAGGTCTTGTATAAGATCAGAATTGGACTACCTAACTGCAGGACTACAGTGATCCCATGCTATATTGTGGTTTACTTTTCACGATCCACTATATTGTGGATTTTTTCACTAATATCTGCATGCTATGTCAAAATGCATGCTAAAGAAAGGTTCATCAGAACAGGAAGGCAATAAAGACTCTGGGCACACCTTCAGGCCAATCAGCATGAAGGGTCAGGAAGTGGAGCAGGTCACTCAATTTAAATACCTTGGAACAATAATAGACAGTCAGCTACAATTTCAAGACCATGTGAACTATACATTCAAAAAGGCAGACAGCGCTTGGCTCTTCTGAGGAAACTCAGAAGCATTAACACCAGTCAGCGGACAATGACCATGGTCTACAAATCTGCCTAGGCTACAGTGGCACGTTGTAACTAGGATACCTGTGCACCTTAAATAATCTTTAGCAATAGTATGGTGTCCCTGCTTCTTTTTTTACTAGGTTTTAACTTTTTAATCTTTAACTGAGCAAAATGGGCACAGTAACTGTTTCATATAGGTTTTACTTATTTGATTTCACTTTATTTATTTAGTATTGTGTTGACTGTGATGTGTGTTTGTCTCTGTATGTCTCTTATGCCACTACTAAAGACAAATTTCCATTTTATGCAAGTTTAATGGACAATAAAGAAGTCTAAGTCTAAAGTCTATAAGTCTAAGTCTATTATAATGTATGATAACTATACTGTAATACATATTGATTAAAATGCAGTAATAATTCAATAATACATTCAGTAAAAATATTAAAACAGTGTATGGGAGGGGATTGAACTATAAAATAAATTGTTTTCTATATGGTCTCGCTATATCAGGGATTTTCACCTATCGCGGAGGTTTCTGGAACGTAACTATGGCGATAGACGGGGGATCACTGTTGTCATACGTCAGATTTAAATTCTAGTCCGTGCTAGATTAGGATTAGGTGGACGGATTTAGTGGTAGATCTGTGCTTGTGGTAGAGCTGAATAAGGACTACATGAGGAAGGCCGACATACGTACATGTGTTCCAGAAGGATCAGATGGATCTGGAGAGAAGATGAGACAGGCAAGTTTAATAATGGACCACACATCATACATACAGGCAACTGAATGTGCTTAACATGCAGTAAGAGATGCATGCCTGTATTTCATGCGTGTGTGTGTGTGTGTGTGGGTGGGTGGTGTGCACTTACCACGCTTCTTAGTCTCCGGAATGAATCCCAGGAGTTTGGGGATCAAGCTGGCTTTGGTCCTCCACCTGCTCAAAACTTTCTGTCACACACATATACACATAAAGCACATATATACAACATTATTTACAAAAACACGTAGTGGCAAATAATAACAAATAATAATAATAAAAAAAAAAAAAACACATGCCAAATGAAACAGAACCACATATACACACGTGTGCGTGCACACCCACATGCACGTGCACACACACACACACACACACCACAAACACAGTACCTTGGCCTTCCTGTTCTGCCTCCAGGAGTTAGCACTAGGAAGTCCCCTCTTCTGGATGAGCTTCTCCAGGTCCAGCACGACATCAGACTGGCTGTCATAGTCCTGAAACCTCTCATGGAGTTGAAGCAGTCTTTGACACACACACACACACACACACACACACACACACACACACACACACACAAATTAATTTAAGAATAGTGGTCTAGTATTGATGAATGCCCTGTGAGCCGGTTTTGGTGAAAAAAAATGCTTTAGTGCTCCTGTTACAAACTGTTCTAGTTTGTTGGAGGAGATGTAATGGGGACAACTCTCAGCTATGCTAGTCACAGGCTACAAACATTCAAAGGTCATTCAGTTATAACACACCATACATAACACAACATACTCATCTATATTTACCTATATTTCGTGAAGTGAATGTGTACTGCAACGGGACGCCTCCAGTAATCACAACTGTGGCATGGCTTTTTCTAATTAATAAACTTATGTCACTTTGTTTGCCTTTTTCTTATTCGCTTGTTTTTCTGCCTATTTTCCTTTCTTGACTAATAGAAGCAATGGGGGTAGAAGAACATTTTCACGTGCAGCATGCATATACAACTCGGAGTGACTTATCATATTTTAAAGATGAGCAATTACTAAACGGTTTCTCGTGGAATGAGACCTTTAAACTTTGACTGTTCATCCACCCTTAACAGTTATACCGTTAAATGACCTGCCCTGTCTAATCTGACTTGTAGATCATCTACCACATGTCTGTAATCTGACTGGTAGATCACCTAGTACATGTCTGTAGTCTGACCAGTAGATCACCCTGCACATATCTATAACCTGATAAGTAGATCACCTAGCACTTGTCTTTAACATGATTGGTAGACCTATCAGGTGTCTGTAACCTAATTGGTGAATCACTGCCCTGTCTATGAGTTGTGATTGGCTGTCACCTGCCACGTCTCTGCAGCATGTCCATGAGCACTGGGGGGAAGATGCGGCTGGTGTCCCGGGCCTCTGGCCCCAGCTTCTCCCTCTTCAGCAGGGAGCCAATGATGTCCAGGAAGGGGATGGGCCGTGGGGTTATCACATTACTGATAGGGGAAGGAGGAGGCGTTAGCACATTACCAATGGGGCGAGGAGTTAGCACATTACTGGTGGAGGAGGAATTATCATATTGCTAGTGGAGGAAGGAGTTATCACATTACTGATCAGGTAGGAGTTATAATATTATTGATGGAGGAGGAGTTGTCATATTACTGAAGGTGGAGGAGTTATCACATTACTGATGGGAGGAGAAGTTACCACATTACTGATCGGGGGAGGTGTTATCACAGTATTGATCGGGGGAGGAGTTATCACATTACTGATAGGGGGAGGAGTTATCACATTACTGATGAGGGCAGGAGTTAGGATATTACTGATTGGGGGAGGCATTGTCATATTACTGATGTAGGAGGAGTTAGCACATTACTGATGGGGGGAGGAGTTGTCATATTACTGATGTAGGAGGAGTTATCACATTACTGATGGGGGGAGGAGTTGTCATATTACTGATGTAGGAGGAGTTAGCACATTACTGATGGGGGGAGGAGTTGTCATATTACTGATGTAGGAGGAGTTATCACATTACTGATGGGGGGAGGAGTTGTCATATTACTAATGGGGGGAGGAGTTATCACATTACTAATGGGAGGAAGATAAGGGGAAAGAGGAAGAAGAAGTGATTTGGTAGGAGAGAAGGAGAACAGGGTGGCGGGGAGAGGGGGAGAGAGGGAGAGGGGGAGAAAAGGGGAAGAAGGGAAAGACAAAAAGAGGGGACAGGTATGAGGGAGGAAGGAAGAAGAGAGTGTATGTTTGAGAGAGAAGAGAGGGAGACAATAAGAGAGAGAGGAGAGGAAAAGAGATAATGGGTGAGAGAGGAGAGGGAAAATGATGGGTAAGACAGAGCAAGAGTAGTGTTAAAAACGACAAGAGGAGGACAAGTAGAGTAAAGGAAGATGGAGAGACAGACAGAAAAGTGTGCATGACAAGGGGACATGGAAGAATGTGGATGTGTGTGTGAGTATGTGTGTGTGTTTCTCTGGATGAGAAGAGGTGACAGTGTCTGCCTGTGTATGTGTGTGTGTTTGCATGCTTGTGTGTTGGTATATTTCACTTGTATAATACTAAGGAAGTTGGACAAGACAGTGTGTGTGTGTGTGTGTGTGTGTGTGTAGATATGTTTGAGCATGTGTGTGTGTGTGTGTGTGTGTGTGTGTCTCTCACTAGTGTGGGTCCCTGCGTTCCTCAGGAGGTGGACACCGCAAAAAGAGGGAGCGATCTACAAAGCTGTCTATGCTCCTCCGGGGATTTCTAATCTGAGGACTCATCATCATCATCATCATCATCATCATCATCACCATTATCATCATTGTTGTCATCTTCACCAACGAAATCATGTTCATTAAATATTATCAAAGGTCTGAGATTCTAGATTTTTAGATTCCTCCCTCAACACTCTGATATTACCTTTACTTTCATCACTACCACCACCATGATCTTCATCCTCTTCTTCCTCATTCTAAATAACCTGGTATATTTTTAGGGGCGTGGAACTGAAGCATACAAATCATTCCATACGTGGAGCATATGCTGCAACAATTCCTTTATACACTTGATTCAGCTTAATTACTTAACTTATAAATGGTGTAACTGGCTACCACCAGATGGCAAAACGCCGTGCAAATTTAAAAAAAAAAGTACAGTCTTCTCAGCAGAAATTCTGCTATCTGTTTGGTTCGTCATGAGAGCTAGAATATACCTGTCTTTAATGATGCCTGCCCGCCCCATCATGGCATGCATTTGGTGTGTCGTTCATGCATGGTGATGCTGATGTCAAATGAAAAAACAGAAGAGGCCGCACTTCGCATAATTTCCACTTGGAAATTATGCAAAGTGCGGCCTCTTCTGTTTTTTCATTCGATTTTAGATTCAGGCCAGCACTCTAATAAATCTCTAATATTATACGTTGAGTGAAGCCTGCTTCTATCCTCGCTTTACGACGTTGATGTCAAGACATGATAATGGGCTTCTTTGAAATGACTGACTGGCTGTGTGGCTGGCTAAAAGCAACGCATGCTGGACTTGAAATATTGACATTTTTGTTTCTCTCTCTCTCTTTCTCTCTCTCTCACACACACACACATGCACACACCTGATGGGAGTAACCATAGCCAAAGGTCCCATATGTGATCACCAGATCGAGGTCCAGTTTGCAGACCATCTAAAACAGACAAGATTCAGAACATACACACACACACACACAAAATCATACTGGTATTGCCAGCAGGTAATGCTGTTAGAAGATAAACACACCCTTCAATAACAGTTAGACCTACATACCTGTTTACTGAGTTTCAGGTCCACATTTATGGTCAATTTGTCTTTCTA
Organism: Coilia nasus; assembly: GCA_027475355.1. NCBI lineage: Eukaryota > Metazoa > Chordata > Actinopteri > Clupeiformes > Engraulidae > Coilia > Coilia nasus. The sequence continues at coordinate 23,549,729 of CM050220.1, read as the reverse complement.
GACAGACAGACAAAAGAATCCCTCAATTCACTCAATTCATAACTCAAACAAATCAGTCATGTGATGTCTTTGTGTGTGTGTCTGCAGGTTATCAAATTAAGAGTATTTCTGCCTTTTTGCAAGTCTGTTTACACAGGACCTCAACTGCTTATCTCCACTGTTGATATCACTCATTTTTAGGGTGTATTACAGAATTATACAGGTTGGGCCATATTGATAAGATACTTTTTAAATGCTCGTATCTTGGAACTAGTGTGTGTGCGTGTGTTTGTGTGTTTGAGAGTCTTACATTGAGAATGTCGGCTAGTTTGATGAAGGCCCTGCCTATGAGCTTGGGATTGCCCGTGTCCAGCTCAAAGAAGATGAGCTCCACAGTCATGACGCCGTGGGTCGGGTCCAGTGTCTTCTCCCCCTCTTTGGGAATCTGCACGCAGGACCACAGAGAGGCTGTGTGACTTTGTCCACAAGTGTGTGTGTGTGTGTGTGTGTGTGTGTGTGGGGGGGGGGGGGGGGGGGGGGGGTGATCTTCTGTTTACGCGGGTGTGTATGTTTGTGGATGTGTGTGAGTGAGTGTTGTTCCTCACCTGTAGTATGGAGAAATACAACCACTCATTAAGGGCCAGGGTGATTTGGTGTGAATGTTTTGTGGATGTGTGTGCGAGTGTGGGTTTTCTCACCTATGGAGAAATACGTCCACTCGTTGAAGCCGAGGATGATCTTGTGTGAACATGTGTGTAAATGTTTTGTGGATGTGTGTGTGTGTGTTGTTTCTCACCCGTATGGAGATGTACTTCCACTCATTGAAGGGCATCTTGATCTCGGCGGATTTGGGGTCCTTGTAAGGCTGCAAGCGGGTGCACTTGACGTGCCCCCCCACACTAAAGCGCAGGAAGCCCTGAGTCTCTTTCTTCACCGTCACTGAGGAGACCGCGCTCAGGATACACACACACACACACACCCTACTGCTTGTCCCACTGTTAGTTGTTGTCTTCAGAACACACACTACACACTGCCAGGTGTACTGCTTGAGACAAAGCTCAGACACACACACTACTAGGGGAATGGCTTTTGACTCTCTTTCTCTTACACTCACACACAGTCTACCACACCAACCACTTATACAGAAACATGAACACACACTGTACTGTTTATATGATAACCTGTCAAATACATGAGGGCGGGTGCAAAGGGGGTGCAGCAAATATCAGTGAAGGATACAGGTCTTGAAGTCCCTGCAGCTTTTGACGTGGATGGTAAGCACGCCCCTCTGCGGACACAGCACGAGCTAATCAGACTGCACGCTGTCATGGTGAGTAGCCTTGGTCATGGTCGCACCATGTCGGCACACGCTTCAACGGATATTAAACTTAATTCATTTCGGTGGGCATTCTGGATCTTTATTTTAACAGATCCACATTTGGGAATAATTATCTTCTTTTTGCTTTCGTTACATGGTAAGAATACTAAGCCTACTAAGAAATCCTACTGGGCTGCGAATGTTGTCTAGTTTCACTGGGTGTAAAATGGGGCGTGCAAGGCTACCTGGATTGGGCTACTCACCGCTGAACCGCGAGTGACCAGCGTTTCAAAATAATCATACTCCTCATCCACGTCATCCTCACCCATGTTAAACCCGCTGCCACTTAGTAAGTTCGTCATTCCTTCTCCCTGGTGGGGATTTCGTGTAGAGGAAGAGCGTGCATGTTATGGTTGTGTCGAAACCGTGTGATGATCACACTATAATTTATCAGATTTGTAAAGTTACTTTCAAAGGCCCTACCTGCCGTCGGCCTTTCTTCCGCAAGGAATCGTCATCGAAATCAACATCGAAATCTTTATTTTGGCCACGCATCTGTATCATTCTCAAGATCAATCAGATGATCAATATTACGACCATCTGATAAGGTCTTAACCTACTTCAGGTTAGTTTAAAATGTCGGCGTGGACAAACGATAGGAAGAGTCAGATATCCTGTGTCGTCATAACAGCTTAAATCGAATATAAACAAAACTCCTGATGTTTGTCAGATTTTCATCCTCTTCAGCATTTTGATTAATTACATAGCAAGTGGCCAAGGCGACCTTAACTTCCTTGACGTTTGAAGAGCAATGTTGCCACCTAGCGTATACAGGATGAAAAAGGGTTCACCATCACCTTTACACCAGCCTCCGTCCGCGGGTCCGGGTCGAGGCTCTACAAGATATTAGGCCTACTATTCGGTGAAAAAGGATGATCTACAGCGCCACCCCCCCCCCCCCTCCCACAATAGGCCTACGCACAGTGGCACAAGCGGACACTTATAATAAAAGTGAGAAATTTAGGGAAACAAAAATCGCACCCCAGGCAAATGTCACTGATTTCAATAGGGCTTTAATTCTCATTTTCCACTGGTGTATACAAAGCAGTTTGTCTGTACAGATCAAGAAGCCATTTAAAACAATCAATCAATCTCAACAATTGGTAGTACCTGGAAAGTGCAAAAAAATACATTTCAAATACACAGAAATAAAAATCATGCTGTACATGTCATACTGTATTTATAAATAAGCACACCATTACAAACACACGCACACACACAGACATAAACTCATACCCATTGGTGACAAGTCAAATCTAAAGCAGCTAAAGTTTAAGAGTCACATAGATTCTGGTTAGATTCAACCTATAACAAAAGCTTTAACAAGCTCTGATCTCCAAAAGAAGCATTTTGTTTCAATTAATCTTTACTTTGTCTAGTGGAATGCTGTCGTTTATGGAGGGCAAAGTCTGAGGACAGGGAAAAGTTCCTGCACCAGGAAGCACTGATGCATTATGGGAAAAAGGCACTCTGTTTTTTGTTTTGTTTTTTTACTTCAGTGGTGAAATATATTGCTATAAGCAATATGTCTAGGTCATAGAACATAATAAACACAAACAAATAAAATCAAGGACACAATGGTCTCACTCACACACACACAAACACACACAGAAGTTTATCATCACATCACTGATGGTGCATCTTTGTATTACGACTGTCGTGTGTGTTCCTCTGCAGGTGCATAGGATGAGCAGAGGCACGTAAACAAACATGCCCTTGACTGACCACTCATGTCACTGACACGCAGTGCAACTGCGCCACCTCCTGACCAAACCACGGTATCATAACCTACAGCCACCACCCCACGCATTTCACTATGTTTTGGCATTCGTGAACAGAACTGTGTGAAAGTCGATCAAACATATTAGAGAAAAAAAGAGAGAGAAGAGAGAGCGGTGGCAGAGACAGAGAAAGAGGAAGGGAGAGATGAGAGGCAGGGAGAGAGAGAGAGGGATAGAGGGAAAAGGGGGTGATCAGACCTAATAGATGATGATTAAACAATAAGACAGGATAGTATGCAGGAACACCAAGGTCTAGAAACAAACCAACGCTCATCAGCGCTGGGTAGCAAAATGGCTTTCCCCATCCACCCACCCACCCTACTTGGCAAACCGGCTCTGAGCACTGCATAGCTAACTGGCACCCAAAAAGCTGACAGTGTGTGTGTTTGTGTGTGTGTGTGTGTTTGTTTCAGGGGCATCTGAGCTAACAGACATCAACACCCCATCTTATATCTAAGCATCAGAGCCCAGCCCTTCCTCAAGATGCCCTGTGGAATAATCAGGAAGACTAGGGAGAGTTTTGGATTGGTCAGCCACTTAAGGAAGAGACTGGAATGTACCATGTGGAGGAGGGGAGAAGGTTGGGTTGGGTGGGGTTGGTTGTATAATCCTGATGAAGAACCTTGGCAGTCCCCCTGTTCTGGAAGAGAGTGGGTGAGCCCTGGACACAAGAGGGGGCTGTGAATGGGACGCGAGAGGGTGAGCCAACGACTAAAACTAAAGAACCAACGAACGAGCGAACTGATCTGTCAGCTACACCTCATTACTGGTTACCCCACAGACCAGTCGGAACAGCTGCTCAGCCGTCTTCACATAAATAACAACAAACATTATCATTTCAAGTAACACACGAAGAAAACATTCTATGATTAAAAAAAAGTTGAGCTCAAAAGTGACAACAAACACACATGCGCAGCACACTGTTGGCAGGTGTTTGTGTGTGTGTGTGTGTGAGAGAGAGAGAGAGCTTGCTATGAAATATTGCTTCACTGAAAATCAACAATATGTCCTTAAAACTTCATTAAAATATCTATGTGTGTGTGTTACCAGTGAGTTGTGTGCACTAGAACACAAAATATGGTCCTTAGCACCAAAACACAAACAATTATTTACATCACTAAACATAAGTGGAACTACCTATAGGTGTGTCTGTGTATTACGTAGTGTGAGAACACACACACACACACACACACAAACACACACACACACACACACACACACACACACACACACACACACACACACACACACACACACACACACACACACAATCTCTGGACATCCACTGCATAATACATGGCCTTTGCATACCCTGCTCCAAAAGGCAAACAGAAAAAACAAAAGGCCACCGTAGGAACACACAAACACACACACACACACACACACACTCCAAACAACATCCCCCTGGACAACATGGAAGTAGACTTCTACTCTTGTACACAGATGATGATGATCTTAAAACTGAAGTATTGTGGGATGTGAGTGATGGGATGAGATGCTACTGGGGAGAATTTATGGAGTACAGTGGCAGACAACAACACACACAAACACACACACACACACACACACACACACACACACACACACGAAAAGCTGAGCCAAAGCGCCTGCGCCTGTCCAGCTGTCACAGCAAACACACATACACACACAGACACACACACAGACACACAAGGAAGTATATCAACCGCCATCTTCAGACAGGGTCCATGCCCACCGTCTTCCATTTGAACCGCATGCAGGAAAAGGGCCAACCACTCAGTCATTCTCCAATCACACGTGGCCTGGCCCGCTCTGGTTGGATGATTGTCATGATTGGCAGGGCAGTGGGCCAGTCGGGTGGTGAGGGGTGGAGGGAGGGTGTGGGAGAGGGCGGGGTCAGTGGTACTCCGTCTCTCCTGAGGATATCTGGGTCAGGCGCTTGCTGGAGCCCCACAGCTTCAGGGTGATCTGGCCCGAGCGCATCTGAGACGCACGAGAGGAGCACAAGCAGGAGAGAAGGAGCAGGAGGACAGGTGGAGGGGAGGAGGAGCAGGACAGAGGAGAGAAAGAGGAGGTGAGGCAGAAGAGGAAAAGAGGAGCAGGAAAGGAGGAGGAGGAGAGGAAGAGAGGAGAGGAAAAGAGGAGGAGAGGAGAAAAAGGATGAAAGGAAGAGCAGAAAAGACAAGAGAAACAGAAGAGAATGAGCAGGAGAAATGGAGAGGAGGAAGAACAAGGGAGGGGAAGGTGGGAAAGAGAAGAGGAGAAGAAAGAAAGGAGGAGAGTAAAAAGGAGGAGTGCAAGAAAGGAGGATGAGCGAGGAGGAGGTGGATGGAGATGTGAAAAAGATGTGGATGAAGCAGGAAGAGGCGGAGGTGTGGGGGAAGGAGAGAAAAAATGAACAGATACAGGCAGGTGAAGTGGCAGCGCACAATGAGCAAAGAAAAGAGTGAAAAAAAGAAAGAAAGAAAGTATGCAGAACAGAAAGAAAGAGGAGATACATGATCTATGAGTCAGCTGATTGTTAGTTCATCTAGATGTGATTCAACTCTAAGAACCAATCAAATCACCAAAGAGTCATTTGATTCAACTCGAAAAACAATCAAATCATCCAGGAGTTATTTGATTCAGCTCTAAGAACCAATCAAATTACCCAGGAATCATTTGATTCAACTCTAAGAACCAATCAAATCCCCACAGGAGTCATTTGATTCAACTCGAAGAACCAATCAAATTCCTACAAGAGTCATTTGATTCTACTTAAAGAACCAATCAAATCCCTACAGGAATCACTTCAGATGCGTCAGTCGGAATCTCAATGCCCATTGCAAAAGGAATCAAATCATTCCAGGTCTGGAACACCAATGGCTGACTGCAGCTGACTGTGAGTTGAGGCCTTTCGGCTGCATCATCAGTAGTATTAACATTATCTTAGCACTAAGCTTCTAGAAGTTTCTACGCTTCTCTAGAGGTATGGCTGGTCAAATGTTGACCACTTCTTATCTAGCGATGACCAGTAGGAATATATATTTATATTATCAGTAGTATTACGATGTCTAAGTCCAATATTAGGATACAGTCTATGTTTTTTTTTAAGTTTCACAGTAAGTAAACACAGCACAGTATTAATATTGGTTTTGTAAACAAAACATGACGGTTAACACCAATAACACAAGGCCACAATAAAGCAGTTCACAGTCCTTGGCGTATAGGTCTAACCTATGAAACATATTATAGAAAACACACACACACACACAAGACACACACACACACATACACACATTATATTTTTGTTTCCCTTTGATTGAAAGTGTTACTGTTTGTAAAAGCATGGTCTGAGTTCCACGTGTCTTGTTGAACACACACTAGTGTGCCTGGCTGTGGGTTGAGTGGCTGTGGGTTGAGCGTCTGTGTGTGTGTGTGTGTCCAGCTCAGGCTGAAATTGTGTGTGAGTGTGTGTTCTGGCATCTTCAATCACAGCTGATTGTTATTTATTTTCCTGTGTATTTTCCTATGTGGCATTTTCTTATGGAGGGGTGTGTGTGTGTACTCTGCTGCTATGTGTCTGTATCTTCTGTGTGTGTGTGTGTGTGTGTGTGTGTGTGCATGTTGACTCTGAATTGTGCATGCATGTGTGTTGACTCTGCACTCTGTGTGTGTTTGGGTCATTCCTAGATACATGTGTGTGTGTGTGTGTGTGTGTAAATGTGTGTCTTTAATGTGTGTGTACAGTGTAGACTGTGTGTGTATGTAAAGTGTGTGTTCAGACTGTGCTGAGTGTATGTGCGTGTGTGTGTGTGTGTATACAAGTGTGGGTTTAATGTGGACTGTGTGTGTGTGTCTGCGAATGTGTATGTGTTCAGACTGTGCTGAGTGTATGTGCGTGTGTGTGTGTATACAAGTGTGGGTTTAGTGTAGACTGTGTGTGTGTGTGTGTCTGCGAATGTGTGTGTGTTCAGACTGTGCTGAGTGTATGTGTGTGTGTGTATATATGAGTATGAGTGTGTGTGTTTGTCTGTTTATATAAGTGTGATTAGTGTAGTGTGTGTGCTGTAGGGTGTGCTGAATGTGAGTGTGTGTGTGTATATAAGTGTGTGTTTAGTGTGTGTGTTTGTGTTTAGTGTGTTAGTTTGTGTGTCTGTAAGTGTGTGTGTGTGTTCAGACTGTACTGAGTGTGTGTGTTCAGGCTGTACTGAGTGTGTGTGTGTATGTGTATAAATGTGTGTTTAGTGCGGACTTTGTGTGTATGTAAAGTGTATTCAGGCTGTACTGAATGTGTGTGTGTGTGTGTGTATGTGTATAAATGTGTGTTTAGTGTGGACTGTGTGTGTATGCAAGTGTGTGTGTTCAGACTGTACTGAGTGTGTGTGTGTGTGTGTGTGTGTATGTGTATAAATGTGTGTTTAGTGTGGACTGTGTGTGTATGCAAGTGTGTGTGTTCAGACTGTACTGAGTGTATGCGTGTGTGTGTGTTTATATGAGCGTGATTAGTGTAGTGTGTGTGTCTGTAAGTGTGTGTGTTCAGACTGCACTGAGTGTATGTGTGTGTGTGTGTGTGTGTGTGTGTGTGTTTATATGAGTGTGATTAGTGTAGTGTGTGTGTATGTAAAGTGTGTGTGTGTTCAGACTGTACTGAGTGTATGTGTGTGTGTGTTTATATGAGTGTGATTAGTGTAGTGTGTGTGTATGTAAAGTGTGTGTGTTCAGACTGTACTGAGTGTATGTGTGTGTGTGTGTGTGTGTTTATATGAGTGTGATTAGTGTAGTGTGTGTGTATGTAAAGTGTGTGTGTTCAGACTGTGCTGAGTGTGTTCTGGTCCCTGAGGCTGAGCAGGCGCGCGGGGGAGCGCACGCGTAGGGAGCTCATGAGGGGGGAGCCCTCCATGCGCTGCGTGATGTAGTTCCGCAGCGAGCTCTTTACCTCGGCCGGCTTGCCCACGCCCACCACGATCAGCTTGCCGTCCTGCAGCCCCACCAGCGCGTGGCTCTGCTCCTTGGTCACCGCCACGCTCCGCACCGCCACGCGCATCGCCAGCGGGGGCACGCACAGCGTCAGGCTGCAGGGACACACACACACCAAGATGCACACACACACACACACACGTACATACACAAGCATACACATGCACACAGGGACACACACACACGTACACACACGTGCACGAACAAGCAGACACACACGCACACATGGATGGACACACGCATACACACACACGTACATACACAAGCATACACATGCACACACACACACACACAAACACAAATGTTGGTCACCTATAGTTGTCTATGACGGAGTGGATTTAGTAAACTTTGGTGACTGAGAAGTGAAAAAAGGAAAAGAGGGGTTTCTTCTCCTACTTAATACAACTAAAAGGGCGAGAGACAAAGAGAGGGAGAGTGAGAGAAAGTGGGAGGTGGAGAGAGAGAGACAAACAGACACAATAAGAAGAGGAGAAAAATGTAGGGATGTGTAAAACAAGTATAAGACAGAAAGAGAGAGACAGAGAAAGAGAGACAGAAAGAGAGGGAAAGACAGAGAAAAGAAAAGAGAGTGAGAGTGGGCTGTTTGTGTCTGTGTGTATATATATGTGTGTGTGTGTGTTTACCTGTAGAGGTCTCTGATGGACAGGTAGCCCTGTTCGCTGCCTATGACCACGTACTCCCCCGACACACACATGTCCGTCACCTGCTCCTTCAGAGGCTCTGTGCACAGGTGCTTCCCATTCACACAGTACAGGTGCAGCGCATTCTTATCCTGCACACACACACACACACACACACACACACACACACAGTCACACATACACATGCAAAACACACACACACACAGAAAAAATTACACAGGGTTAACAAGTTGGATTTAGAAGAGATTCTGTATGTATGTATGTATGTATGTATGTATGTATGTATGTATGTATGTGAATATGTCTCTGTTTAAGTTTATGTGTGTGTGGGGGACTGCATGTGTGTGTGTCTGTATTACCTCGAGGCTGACTTTCCCTTCACATAGGTGTGTGTGTGTGAGAGAGAGAGATAATCCCTGCATCCGAAACCTTAGTAGGCACTGCGTTCTATGCAGTGCTTACCACTCGACCGTTACAGTAGTAGCTTCTACGTAGCAAACTAGCCAGTAGCAGGTACAATTCGGACGTACTACGACATCGCCATCTTGCCCGTCCTCTGACCCGGATGTTTACGTCATGATTTTGCCAGCTTGTAGTAAACGGTTAGCTGCATTTTATCAGATAACCTCAACATTTATGTGCATTTGTGACGTGAACAACTATTTACATGGCTTTTATTTACTGAAGTGCAAATTTGTACACACAACCGCCATCTTGGTTACTTTTAACGAGCGGGAAGTTTTTGGTTCTTCTTCTACGGTTTTCAACCTCCCGGTGACTTTTGGGATAGCATAGTGTAGTTCGCTTTCACACTGCAAAATACTACCAGAAATAGCAAGCCATCTGGGTACTTTTGGCCCGGCTTCGCCTACTACTGAAAGCTTACTAAGGTATTCGGATGTTCTAGGTCGTGGCTTCCTCATTTTTGGCTACTATGCAGGCGGCTAATAAGGGTATTCGGATGCAGGGAATGTGTTTGTGTTTGTGAATGTGTGTGTGTGTGTATGTTAGAGAGAGATAATGTGTTTGTGTTTGTGAATGTGTGTGTGTGTGTGTTACCTTGAGGGTGGCCTTGCCCTCCACACAGGTGTGTACCACCAGGTGTCCCTCCCAGGACACGGCCAGGTGCAGGATGGACACAGGGAGGGAGCTCTCACAGGGGGGGCGCAACGAGCGCAGGTACTGACCCCGCCGCACTGTATGGATGATCACCGTCCCGTCCTGACACACACACACACACACACGCATATACACACATACACACACTTAATACAGAGCCTTACTCAAGAAAACCCATCAGTTCCATTCTACATAACGATAAATTAGAAGTATGGGTGCATGGGTGTATGAGTGTGTGTATCTGTGTAAAATACCTGTGTGTGTGTGTGTGTGTGTGTCTTACCCGTGATCCTGAGACGGCCATGTCGAGTTCTGTGCTGATGCTTACACTGACCAGCTCATCTGTGTGTCCGTACAGCACCTGGACAGGCTTAGGGTACAGGCCTACTGGGGCTCCACCCTACACACACACACACACACACACACACACACACACACACACACACACACACACACACACACACACACACACACACACAAGAACACAGATACTTACATTTACAGTATAGATCATATAAACACATACTTATTTACCAACATTCACACATTCACCATAAAATGCACACGTGCACACTCATACAGAAAGACAGACAGACAGACAGACAGACAGACAGACAGACAGACAGACAGACAGACAGACAGACAGACAGACAGACAGACAGACACACACACACACACACACACACACACACACACACACAGACAGACGCGCACACACACACACACAAATTGTTTCTCAGGCCCACACGACTGTCATCAGACACCTGAACACCTGCTGTTCTGGGTCACACCGGTCACCTGTGCATGCAGGTGCTTCCCATGGTTACCTGCCAGAGATAGCATTGCCATGGTTACCGAGTGAGCCGTCAGTCCAGTCTCACCTGTTGCTGCACCTGCCACACCATGCAGGTGGTGTCCCTGGAGCCAGAGATCAGGTGGATCCCACAGTGGTCCGTCGCCAGGCATGTCACAATGTCTGTACACCACACACACGCGCGCACACACACACACGTTTCAGACAATCTTGACATGGTTTCTCGCATATGTGATTAACTTCCTTGAAATTCTGTATATATTTCTATGTTTGTGTACATTTGTATTGTTTCTGTATTTGTGTGTATGTGTTTGTGTGTGCATGTTTGTGTTTGTGTGCATGTTTTCCATGTGTCTGACAATGTCTCTCGTGTGTGTGTGTGTATGTGTGTGTGTGTGTGTGTGTGTGTGTGTGTGTGTGTGTGTGAGCACGCGTGTGTGTGTGTGAGAGAGTGAGTGTGTGTGTGTGTGGTGTGTGCTTACCCATGTGTCTGATGTGCTGTCCTGTGGTCTTGCCCTTGACCAGTGAGGTGACCCTCAGGCTGTTGTCCCAGTGTCCCCCGCTGAAGAGCAGCTTGCCGTCATGTGACACCACAAACAGGCGAGACGTCACCTCCACACTGGGACAGAACGGACCTGCCAAGAAACGCTGTGTCCTACAGAAGAAGATAAGGTAGAATTAGATAACATAGAGTTAGATGGGTTATGGGTTGTGTGTGTGTGTGTGTGTGTGTATGTGTGTGTATGTGTGTGTGTGTGTGCAAAAGTGTGTTTGGGATATGAGATTGTCCTACGAGGGAAAATAGAATTAGATAAGATAGAATTGGATGGATAGTGTGTGTGTGTGTGTGTGTGTGTGTGTGTGTGTGTGTGTGTGTGTGTGTGTGTGTGTGTGTGTCTCTGTGTGTGTGTGTGTCTGTGTGTGTGCGTGTGTGTGTCCAAGCCAGGGTGTGTGAGGGACATTAGATTGAAAAAAGTAGGGTATGGGGTGGGTAAGGGGATGAAGCAGATAAGATAATGTGTGTCAGGGTACTGGATGGGTGAGGGGTTTTTGATATTTTAGCCAAAGCAAGTTTGTTTGTATAGTGCATTTCAGAAAGACAAAAAGCATAATTAAAAGTAAAACATTAGCAGAAAGCATCTGAGAACAGTTTGGTCTTAAGTCTAGATTTGAAACTGCAAACAGTAGGAGCATTTTTGGTGTCTTCTGTAAGTTTGTTCCAAAGCTGAAACCTGCTTTGCCACATTTTGTTCTGACAGCAGGTTTTACCAACAGATTTTTTTAGGTGTAAGATGGAGAGAGGTGAGACGTGTGTGTGGCATATTAGCTGGACAGAAGGGGGGGCCGGGGGTGACGGAGATAGACTGAGGGTAGAGTTTGGTTAGAAAAAAGTGTGTATTTGTGTGTGAGGGGGGCACAGTCCACATGATGAACATGAGCTAGGGAGGGAGAGATAAAAATAGAGAGATGCAGATAGACTGACAAAGGAGAGCAAGAGAGCGAGAGACTCACTTGGGGTTGGCCACAGTGGGGTCCTTGATGAAGGTGAAGTAGTTGGAGATGTTCTTGTCGTACGGCAGCCAGCCGTGGGTCCCCAACAGGCAGTTCTGGCTCACCGTTACCTGGGCAACGAAACACCAGAGGTTACCATGGAAACATTTAACTCCGGAATACCACCAAAACATCTCAAGGTAAGAGACACCAATAATAAACTATTGGGCACCACTGTGTACTCATGTGATTGAGCAGCTGACTGTGTGGAAAGCTGTGGCCTAATGGTTAGGGAGTTGGTGTTGGGATCAGAGGGTCACAGGTTTGTTTCCCTTACCAGTAAGGAAAAAAATGTGGGTGGGGGAGTCAATAACCAGCACTCTCCTACACTCTCATCCATGGCTGAAGTGCTCTTGAGCAAGGCATCTAACCACACATTGCTCCAGGGGGGCTGTCCCTGTACCTAATTCACTGTAAGTCGCTCTGGATAATAGTGGCCACTAAATACAGTGTAATGTAATGTAATATAATAATGATTGACTGTCTCTAAAACAGCTGCAGATACCATAGGCTGTTTTCTCAGTAGCACACAGGGCCTTTCTGCTTTACTGGGATGTAAGAACCCCACTGCTATCTGGGTTTGGCCGAGCGTTAACGCAAACTGACATCAGTGAGTTGAAACCAGATAAAACTGTCTAGAAATATTACCCTACTGCAGCATCGAAACTCATTTCCTGCATGGTCTTGCAAAGCCGTCACAAAAAGATTAGTCATCTCAAATCGCAGTTGCTAGGTTTTATCCTACTAGCTGTCCTTGCACATTCTTATCCTTGTTGCTGGTCTCTATGTGCTAGGCCCCATACACACTTTTTGCTTCATCATCATCATTATCATCATCATCATCATCATCATCATCATCATCATCATCATCATCACCATTATTATTATTATTATTATTATTATTATTGTTGTTGTTATTAATAATAATAATGATGATAATAATAATGTGCTGTGTTCAGGTATAGTTCAACATTTCTTTTTTATTATCTTCCTCTGATTGATTGTTTATTTTTTTATTTAAAATGTAATTTCTTCTAAATCCTTTTGATCATTTTCTTTTTTAATTTATACCATTACTATTTTAATTTATTTTGTACTTAGTTTTATTCAATTTCTTCACAGCTTCTGTTGTACAAACGTTGTATAAAACAGAAATAAACTGAAGTTGAACTTGTCTCTTGGCCAGGCAGAGACATCCTGCTGGGCTGCAGGGAGTTAGATCGGTTTTCCACAGTGAAGGAAAAAGTTTGGTAAAGGCACATCAACAAAACAAAAACATAACAAAAGTCTTGTTATGGAAACCTTGATACTGTACAAAGCAGAAATCTGAACACATAGACACACTCACACTCAAACACACACAGACACACACACAGACACACTCACACTCAAACACACACACACACACACACACACACACACACACACACACACACACACACACACACTCACACACAAACACAAACACAAACACACACACGTCTTGAATGTGAATGTCTTGTTGCGGTGAGTTGTTGGTCTGATGCAGTTGGAGCTCATTCTGTCATGAATCTTGGGTCTGCTATGGCCCTGCTTTTAGGCTCAGCTTTGGTTTGGGGTTAGCGGTGACTTACCAGAGAGTCTGGGCTACCCTGGGAAATGAAGGAGTGCGACTGATTCTTGGGAACCACAGCCTTGACCAGCGCAACATTGTCACTGATGCCCTACAAGATGATGCAAGAGAAGAAAATTTGAGTTTGGTGACACACACAGACACGTAAACACACACAGACATGTAATTACACACACAAAAACACACACACACACACTACACTCACATAAACACACACACACACACACACACACACACACGCACATAAACACACACACACACTGTACCTCTGAGAAGAAGGACCCGAGTTCAGTCATACACACACACACATACACACACACACACACACACACACACACACAGTACCTCCACAAAGAAGGACTTGAGTTCGGTGACATGCTCGAAGATACTGAGGGGACAACCGTCCAGACGGGCCTTTCTCTTCTCCAGCTCCTCCAGTGACAGACGTACAGGATGGGGCTCCTGGCCAATCAGAACTCAGAGTCAGTCACGCATCACACATCATCTATTTAAAGTCCAGAGTCAGTCACACTCACCAGTCTATCAAACACATCAGCCAATCAAATTCTAGAGCCAGTCATACTCACCAGTCAATCAAACACACCAGCCAATCAAATTCAAGAGTCAGTCATACTCACCAGTCAATCAAACACACCAGCCAATCAAACTCAAGAGTCACACTCACCGGTTAATGTGATGACCCAACTGTGCATGACCAACAGTTTATCCCACCTGGACACTAACACAGCTCTGTCCAAACACACCACTGCTGAGGGACACTCTGCCCACCGACTTTATTAGTTACATGACCTTACCTTGAGCAGCTGGCACGGAGTCTGTCCGAAGTTGCTGATCATGCCTTCCAGAGCCTTCCGCTCCTTCTCATCCGTAATGGCGTCCAGATCCACGGCCCCTAAACACACACAAACCAATCAGTACTGTCGGCTCAGACCATTAAACAAAGCACACAGCGTCTTGTGTATTGTCTGACTTCCATCTGTATGATTTTATTTTAGCACTGTTAAACTAGAACTAATAAGAGCTAATGTAGTGTAGATGTTAACTACACTTAAATAAGCGCAGTCTTATTGCATTAGCACTAGCATTAGTACCTTCATGAGTACAGTAGTATATCGTTAGCATAGTTCGCATCTGTACCTTCATACGTGTAGTTATACATCAATGGCATAATTAGCATCTGTACCTCTTCATAAGTGCAGTAATGTCATTAGCATAACTAGCATCTGTACCTTTATAAGTGCAGTAACATAGCTTTAGCATGACTAGCATCTGTACCTTCGTAAGTGCAGTAGTAGAAGACATTGAGGGCCTCTACAGCAGCTGGGCCTCTCTGCTTGTACCCAAAAATCAGATCGATCCACTCATGTAGATGGGCAGACACGTACTCAGACTCCTGTGACACACACACACACACACACACACACTGGTTAGCTATTTAACTTTTGTAACTCCAGAGATTAGTCTGAGGACCAGAGCAGTGTCACCCAACAGCTGCCAGTGAGGGCAACAGGACCAAGGAACAGGGAGGGACTTATGTGAATACTGAGCATGTCTGTATATGGGTACATTAAGTTATAAAGCTGCAACTCACTATTAAAAATACTGGAGGAAGTAAAGTAGAAAGAAAATAGACATGAAGTAGATTCTATATGACTGGCCCTGCAATGAACACTAGATGGCGCTATTGCAGGACTGTATGTTTACTCTGGCAGTCTGGAGCACTTGGTTGCTTAATGCGCTTCAGTAAGGAGGAAGTGCTTTGGAACAGAACCCGCTTGGAATCGTGGGATAAATTTCCCGGAGGGGGGTAGTGTCAGAGAGTGCCGTCATGGCGACGAGTGATGGAGGTTGTCGTGACGATCCCTCACCAGAGCTTTCCGGTGTTTGTAGATGAAGTCCTCTGGGGATTTGGCCCATTTGGGCAGGATGACATCATTGACCCGCTCCTTGGAGAGCTGCAGGCGACCCAGGTCAAAACCTACAGCACCACGGCAGGGGAAAGAGACAGAGAGAGAGAGAGAGAGAGAGAGAGAGAGAGAGAGAGAGAGAGAGAGAGAGACGCAGAGAGAGGCAGAGAGAGAGAGAGAAGCGAGAAAGAAAGAGAGGGGAGAGGGAGAGAGAAAGAGTGAGGAAAGCAAGAGAGAGAGGGGGGAAGAGGGGGAGAGAGAGAAGGAGAGAGAGAGAGAAAGAGGGAGAGATAGGGAGGAAGTGAGAAAAAATAGAGAGGGGAGAGAAATACATGAAAGAGGGAAAGAGAGGAGGGGGAGAGAGAAAGACAGAACAAGAGGGAGAGAGACATGAGTAGAGGGGTAAAGGAAGCAGAGAGAGATGGACGGTGAAGAGGGACAATGAGAGGAAACAGGTCAGGTCCCAGTCCCGGGCCAGCCGGCTAAAAGGAAAAGCTCGGCATCCACACAGTCTACAGAGACAGTATCTGTGTGTACGATACGTGCAAGAGTGTGTGTGTTAGTGTGTGTAGGGTTTCTGGGTGTGTAGAGCATGTGTGTGCGCGCTTGTGTGTGTATGTCTGTATGTGTATGTGACTCGGAATTTGTGTTATATACTGCTAGTGAGTGTGTTTATAGTGCATGTGTGTGTGTGTGTATGTGAGTGTTTGTGTTAATCTGTTTGCATTACAGCCATATGTGAATGTCCTCATGAATGTGTGTGTATTACTGTACATGTGTATGTCTGCCTACATGTGTGATGTGTGTGTATATAAGACTGTTGGTGAGTGTTTGTATTAGTGTGTGTGTGTGTGTGTGTGTGCATGTGTGTGTGTGTGTGTGTGTGCGTCTTCATGAAAGCGCTCACCATTCTGGTTCTCCAGGAATTCTGGGAAGTAGAAGAACTCGGGGATAAGCTCCTTGACGTCGTTGGGGTTGTCCATCAGGGCTTGCCAGGTGGCAGGAATGGAGTGGAACTGCCGATCAGCACAGTCAAAGCTACAGAACATAAACACACACACACGTACATGTATACACACACACACAGATATGAAGTGTTACAGAGTGTAAATCACACACACACACACACACACACACACACACACACACACACACACACACACACACACACACACACACACACAGATATGAAGTAATAGTGATGTGGTGAATCACCACAATACACACGTACAGAGACACATACTGAGACACACACACACACACCTTCCAGGAAGGCTACTGACTAAAGTGTGTGTGTCTTTTAGGAAGGCTTCTGACTGGTGTGTGTATGTGTGTGTGTGTGTGTGAGAGAGAGAGAGAGAGAGTGAGTCTTTAGGGAGGCTTCTGACTGGTATGTGTCTGTGTGTGTGTGTGTGTGTGTGTGTGTGTGTGTGTGTGAGTCCTTCAGGGAGGCTTCTGACTGGTGTGTGTGTGTGTGTGTGTGTGTGTCTTTTCGGAAGGCTTCTGACTAATGTGTGTGTGTGCGTGGGTGTCAGAGTGTATCTCTGGTGCCCAGAGATCTGGAAGGGTCCTCACCGTCCGCTCTGCAGCTGGATGTGGAGGGAGGTGAATGGTTCGACCCGGATGAGGTAGTGCATCACCCCCGCCGCGTTGGAGTAGTGTGTCCCATAGTGGAAGCGGTCAATGGTGCCCGTCGGGTCCTCAAAACTCTCATACCTGCACACAGAAAGCCATCAAAGAACTGGCACCACACATGACTGTAGAACTGAATGCCGTTTATTGTCACTATACACATGTACAATGTACACTATACACATGTACAATGTACACTATACACATGTACAATATACACGTACAATGAGATTGAAAGCAACTCCTTCTCCAGAGCAGACATGTACCTCATTATTTTGACCAGACATTATTTTCACTATGTTGAAAGTCCACTGTCAGAGATTTACATTTCTAAACTAGTGTCTGAGGCGCTATGAAAAAAAAAACCCTATAAGTCTCTGAGGAAATTTTAATTAATTGACTAAATCAGAGACGGGTTCTAATATAAGCAATCTTATTTCTACTGTTTAACTCATTCACTTTTTGAGGTGTACTAGATTAGACAGATCAATGTGCTTTGATGATCCAAGTCTCTCATACTGACTGAACATGTCTATTCAACCTCATCTAAGTGACTGGGCCCATCCTTGTGTCGTGTTCTGTGATTGGCTGCATGTTTTGTATGGGGTATTGTAGGTGGTGGGACTCACTTCTCTCTGACAGCCTTGGCATTCCTCTCGTTCTGCACGGCGACGGGTTTGGAGAGGTCACGGAAAACACGTGGGTCCGACAGGTCTAACTCCTCGGATGTGTAGTCTGACAGGATCCAGGGAAACTGGAAATAGAACACACACACAGAAACTGAATAATAGCTCTATGATGTATTGAATTTCCATTGGCAAGTGTTTGACACAGAGTTGTCTGGAGTCTGCATACCACAGTGTACTAGGCCAGGTTGTTATCGGTTCTGTGTGTGTGTGTGTGTGTGTGTGTGTGTGTGTGTGTGTGTGTGTGTGTGATCATACCACAGGGTACTGGGCCAGGTCATTGTAGGTTCTGCCGGCAATGGTGTTGAGCTGCATCAGATAGTCAAAGTTGGAGATCTCACGGTTCACCCATTTCTGACCAGAGGAACAGCAGCAGGTGAGAGAGAGAGAGAGAGAGAGAGAGAGGGAGAGAGAGAGAGAGAGAGAGAGAGAGAGAGAGAGAGAGAGAGAGAGAAAGAGAAAGGGAGGGAGTGAGAGAGAGAAAAAGAGAGAATACAAGACAAGAGACAGAAAAGATATGTCAGACAAAGACAGAGACAGAGAAAGGGGGGGGGGGAAGAGAAACGATCAGTCAGTCTCTAACTCCAACTCTAGGTGGCATCCTGAGACAAAATATCCTGACTGAAACTTGTGTCCCATTCACACGACCCACGTAACCTTGCAGCCTCCCTGCCATGTGACCCCATCCCGTGACCCCTGTGTGACCTTTGCCCTCTGACCTGTGTGAGGCCTGAGGCCTTGAGCAGCTCCTGAGGAGAGCGTGTTCCGTACAGGGAGAGAGAACGCAGCAACAGCAGCCGGTTATACACCTTATTACGCGCCTGTAGAGGAGAACACACACACACACACAATATACCCGTGAGATACACACACCACTCACAAACACACACACTTCCTTTCACACACATACATGCATAAATGTACACATACAAACACACACATACACACACACAATTTTTTCTCTCATAAACACACACACTTTCTCTCTCACACACACTTTCTCTTGTACGCAAACACATATACATACATACATATACACACTAACACACACACACACACATGAAGACAGATTCCATCACTAAGAAGGGACAATCACAGTAGTGACTATGGCTTCAGTAGCTATTCCAAGAGCAACATCACACATCAAAAATGTGATAAAAGAGAGAGACAACACAGGCTCTTTATCTGCCTGTACAAGTACACACACGCACGCACACACTCCCAGGAGAGACACAGGCAGAGTGCCTGGTTAGTGATACGAATGTATGACTACACTTCCATTTTATATTCCATTTTTAAACTTTTACCGATTATCTACAATAAACATATTAAAGCACTAACATAGACCGATAACTAGAGAGACATACTGTATAAACAGACAGACAGAGACAGATAACAGACAGACAGACAGACAGACACAGACAGACAGACAGACAGACAGACAGACAGACAGACAGACAGACAGACAGACAGACAGACAGATGACTACAGTAGATAGAAAGGCAGGCATAAAGACACATAAACAGACAGAGAAGCGTCCCTGCCTCCTTCTTGAAGTTGAGGAAGTAGTTGGTCTGGTCGATGAGGAAGATCTCGAGGGCGGAGCGGCGCAGGTTGTAGCGGCGCAGGTGCACCTCCCGGATCTGAGAGAGCGGCCACTTGAAGTCCTGACCCACACCTGACCACAGCACACCATCACACACCACACCACAGACAGGAAACGGGAAGTCAGGATTCAGAAAGTACTCCTGACACCACTTAAATGTATTAGACCACATAACAACTATCCCCTGGGATAGTACTGGCTAGACTGCCCTTCTTATTTTCCTCGCCTGCCTTGATAAAAGAATCTAAGGTGAATTTATAGTCCAGGCAACAAATGTTGTTCGACAGAATATGATGTGAAAGAGACAACATTTCTGTCTACTAGTGTGTCGCAGAGCTTGTCGTGTACATCCAAAAACTTCAAACGGCACAGTTGTTCTCTCCTACTCTGGATAGAAACTCAATGTTCGGTACTCTGGAATGTTGGTTTGATCATTGCGACCTTGTTTGAATGGGTTTGAAGAAGTGTTCATTTATCTATTATCTATTTCTATTTCATAATAGTTTTTGACACCGATGCAGAACTATGAAAACCTCTAACTTTATTTTTTCTTGACTGCCACTTGTCGCCTGGACTATAAATTGGCCTTCTGTCCTCTCTATCTCTCACTATCTCCCTCTGGGTGTGCCTCTCTCAGCTCCTTCTGTCATGGTGCACGCCACATCAGAGCTGACCATTCCTTACTGTCCCACGCCACCACCAGTGTCACAGCGCCACCACCAGTGTCCTGCACCCTCTCTATCCCCCATTCTTGCTCTCTCTCCACCCTCTCTATCCCCCATTCTTGCTCTCTCTCCACCCTCTCTATCCCCCATTCTTGCTCTCTCCACCCTCTCTATCCCCCATTCTTGCTCTCTCCACCCTCTGTATCCCCCATTCTTGCTCTCTCTCCACCCTCTCTATCCCCCATTCTTGCCCTCTCTCCACCCTCTCTATCCCCCATTCTTGCTCTCTCTCCACCCTCTCTATCCCCCATTCTTGCTCTCTCTTGTCTACCTACTAGCTACGTTCTCTCTCTCTATCCCTTGCTCTATGTCTCTCTCTCTTTCTCTCACTCTCATAACCCTTGCTCTATTTCTCTCTCTCTCTCTCTCTCGTAATCCTTGCTCCATGTCTCTCTTTCTCTCTCTCTGTCATATCCCTCGCTCCATGTCTCCATGTCTATCTCTCTGCCTTTCTCTATGATATGCCCCCTGTGTGTGTGTCGTACCCTCCTCCTTGTCGGGGCTGCTGTCGTAGAAGTAGATGTGCTGGGTGGTGAGCTCCAGCCGGCCGGGGAACACGTCCACCACCGTCACCAGCTCACAGTCCTCCCACAGCACCAGCTTCTCCTTCTGGCTCGCCTCCTCCGCCTCCGACCTACAGCGTGTGTGTGTGTGTGTGAGAGAGAGAGAGAGAGAGAGTGTGTGTGTGTGTGTGTGTGTGTGTGTGTGTGTGTGTGTGTGAGAGAGAGAGAGAGAGAGAGAGAGAGAGAGAGAGAGAGAGAGAGAGAGAGAGAGTGTGTGTGTGTGTGTGTGTGTGTGTGTGTGTGTGTGTGTGTGAGAGAGAGAGAGAGAGTGTGTGTGTGTGTGTGTACGTGTGTGTGTGTATGTGTGTTTGTGAGTGTCAGTGTGTGTGGGAGGGGCAGGATGACCAGAGATAGTCATGGAGAGGAAGGGGGGTGACAAGGCAGGTTTATTTGTATAGCGCATTTCACACACAGAGGCAGTTCAATGTGTTTATAAAAAAAATAAAATCAACAAACAATATATAGAAGTATAAAAGATAAAATAAAAGATATAAGTAAGTATAACATGTACAAGGGAAGAGATAGCAAATGAAAGCAGAGAGAATCAATGAATCAATGACACCTCTGCACATTCCTAACTACGATTGGCTCTTGTGTCTGTCTATCACGCAGGAGACTCACTGATTGGCTGTGGCGGGGTCCTCCTCCGGCAGGTCCAGGATGTCGTCCTCCAGGTCGCTGACCTTCACCTGCTTGGCCGCCTCCAGCAGGAGCGACTCTGCACTCACCTGCTGCTGCTGCACACCTAGGGGAGGGCAAGGGTCAAAGGTCAGGGGTTAACAGTCTATACTGCTGCTTGTTGTTAACAGTCCATTCTCCTGTGTGCCTGTGGCTCTGTGAAGTGGAAAGTGGAATAATTAGGGACCACTGCTCTACGGTGACTGTCCATAGGGGAATCACACACTCTGCAGTTGCAGGCTTATCTAGCACTTCAGTTGAAGACACAAACCACAACACACACACAGCCATTCACACACTCTTGCAACACACACACACACACACACATTAAAACCCCAACACACACACATACACACACACACACACACACACAATACAAACAAACACACACACACCCAACACAAACACACACACAACACACACACACACACACACACACACACACACACACACACACACACACAGAAGGCCAAGTGCATCCAGCCAGTGTTATTATTGGGTTGATGTGTACAGATAAAGCTTCTGGTGAAAAAGAATTTCCTGTGAAAAATGCCCCCCCAAAAAAAAAAAACCCCGCCACTCAGCTCCAACCCTAGTGGAGAGTGGAGAGTCCACTTGCATGAGTGTATGAGGGAGAAGCGGCCAGTGTTTGAATGACAAGAAACAGACTCATCAGATGTATTACATTTATCTGAGCAGGAAGTCCGGAGGAGATGGAGAAAAAGAAGGGATGCAAGAGAGAGAGACAAAGACTGTTGTCATGGTTACAATCATAGATTGAGGTCTTGTACTTGTTGGGATTTCAGATATTTCATTAAGTTCTATTTCGTTTCTAGTGACCGCCAGAGGCGCTGCTTTAAGCACCTGGATGGATGTCCATTACTCGTGCGTGCAGGTCGAGTGTTTGTATCAACAATGTCACCTGTGACGTGGGAGACATACACACTGTGCCCTGGGCACAAAAGGTATATTGACCCCAGAAGTGATCTTTGGTAATTTTCTTGTGAATAGTCCAGGTGACTGCCAAGCTCAGAAACGTACAGAACCACGGTTACATATGTAACCATCGTTTCATAAACACGATGCAAGGCTCTGAATCGGTTCATGGAACGAAAACAAAAATGGTGAGACTCATTCACAAACACACTGGCATATTACTCTCTGTCTAATGTAGTGTGGGGTATTTCAATAAACTGGTTTAATCTCTTCCATGGGTATGTTAACAGAGCAAATGAAGACAGAAGACAGAGAGAGAAGAACAGAAGAAGAGAGAACTGGGTTTTTTCACGGAGAAAGAAGCTAAAAGACTCTTACATTACGACTCTTGCATTACTCTGAATTAATACATCTGTGTTAGTCACCAATCCGCTTTCTGCAGTACTCCCCTGCTGTCGTAACTCATGACAGACGAATGTGTGACAAACTGACACAAACTAAACTAACTTTCTTGAACAGGGGTGCAGCCACAGGCAAACACAACAGGGACTGAGTGAAGGGACTGAGCAGGCTTCCTGGCCATAAGGACATGCTCAACTGCATTTTAGGGGAAAAGGAGAACGCTACGTGGACATCTACGTTCAAGTTTAATTCCTTAATTAGTGCCTGAATGGGAAAGAATACAACTCGCGAAGAGGGGGCAGCCAAGTCGGCACCAAGAGAGCAATGGGTGGGGATGGTACCATGCTCAGGGTGCCTCAGTGGCACTTCTGGGTGGATTTAAAGCTGCAACCCTCGGTGTGGGTCACAGGTCCATTACCTTAACCACACAATGACCCGGTTTATTACATTAACCGCCTCCACGCAATCAATGAGAGATTTTTCTAATAGAGATTCACTGATAAACAGCATAACCTTGTATCTATCAACTCACGAACAACAAAAACCAACCGCAAAGATCAAGAGTGGGCTGCTGTTGCAGCGACAGGAAGTGTAGTCATGGTAACTGTGGCGTGTGCTTACCCAGGTTGTCTCGGAGGGCGCTGGCCTCGCGGTGAGGGTCGAAGTTGTGGTTGCGCACCAGTTTCAGGCGCATGCGCGAGTAGTTCTCAGCACTCGACAGACGCCAGTGCAGCTCACTCTGCTCACTGCAACACACACACACACACACACGCACAGAAAAAGCAAGGATACGTCATGCACTTAACTTCCGAACTGCATAACTATGCACACCTATAACAGCTATGACAGAATTTGAAGATACATTTTAGACACAAGACTAAAGCACACACAGACACACACACACATCCACACACACACAGAATAAAAACAAGGACACCCATCTTTAGCATTCAACTTGCAAGCTGCATAACTATGCATAACTTTAACAACTAAGACAAAATTTGAAGGTACATTTTAGGCACAAGACTAAAGCACACACACACACACACACACACACACACACACACACACCCTGACACACAAAGACAGACCTGTCTGCCCAGGGCCCTCTCTCGCAGAAGAGTCCGCGGCGCGCTGCCTTCCACTGCCTGAGGGTGGCGCTGTTGTGCGTGTGCAGCTGCTTGAGCATGCTGTTGTAGCGCAGGTTCTCCTGACGCCCGCGCCTGCTAAACGGCTCCACAAACTGCTCCTGTGGGGATGAGGAAGACAGTGTGTGAGTATGTGTGTGTGTGTGTGTGTGTGTGTGTGTGTGTGTGTGTGTGTGTGTGTGTGTGTGTGTGTGTGTGTGTGTTTGGATGGGTGTATGTGTGTGTTTATGTGTTTGGGTCTGTATGTGTGTTGTGTGTGTGTGTGTGTGTGTGTGTGTGTGTGTGTGTGTGTGTGTGAGTATGTGTGTGTGTGTGTGTGTGTTTGGATGGGTGTATGTGTGTGTTTGTCTGTGTGTGTGTGTGTTTGTCTGTGTGTGTGTGTGTTTGGGGGGGTGGATGTGTGTGTGTGTTTGGGTCTGTGTGTGTGTGTGTGTTTGGGTATGTGTGTGTGTCTAGGTGTGTGTGTGTGTGTGAGTTTGGGTATGTGTGTGTGTGTTTCACAAACTGCTACTGTAGAGACAAGAGACACACTGTGTGTGTGTGTTTGTCACTATAAAACTTCACAAGGTATGGGATTTCTAGGTACTTTCTGCCTTAGCAGTAAGCGCAGACGTGCGTGTGTGTGTGTGTATGTGTGTGTGTGTAGAGTAGTGTCATCTGACTATAGCTTGGTCGTTGCCAGGCAGGTGTGTATGTGTGTGTGTATGTGCGTGCTGCCGGACACCTGATCTCTTCCGTCTAACAGGTGCACACCTCTACCACGTCTACCACATTGTTTATGCCAGAGTGTGTTTACGTACACAGACTTGGGTATGGAGTAGAGCCTGCTTCTGTGTGTGTGTGTGTGTGTGTGTGTGTGTGTGTGTTAGGGCTGGGTATTGCCAACAACCTCACGATACAATACGTATCACGATACAGGGGTCACGATACGATATGTATTGCGATACATGTTTATCCCAATACATGACCTTCAAGGCAATACATATCCCAATATTTTACATTACTTTACATACATTTTTTAAGAAACCAGTCATATGTATACCCAAATGATTTTTTTATTATGCTGGATAGCAAAAATGCCAGACTGCAGTGCAGTTACAATGTAATGCTGCCTTTGAACTCATAAACAGTGGCAATAACAACAACAGTTGATCTACAGTACATGATCTGGTTTTAAAACACTTCTCTCAGCTGTAAATGTAAATGTAGGACAAAGAAATGTAAAAAGGAGTGACAATAAATAAATATGAATGCTGAATGATGAATGAATGATGAATAAATGTGAAATATCGATACTGACCCCTCCGTAACGATACGTGTATTGTGAAGAGGCCCGCAACGATATATTGCCATATCGATATTTTGAACACACCACTAGTGTGTGTGTGTGTGTTTTTATGAGTAACTGCTTAAGCCAGATATATTCAGTTTTATGGCTGTTTACGTCAGACAGCTTGTGTATATGTGTGTGTGTGTATGTCTGTGTGTCTGTGTCTGTATGTCTATGTGTGTGTGTGTGTGTGTTTGTGTGTGAGTGTGTATGTGTGTGTGTGAGTGTGTATGTGTGTGTGTGTGTGAGCGAGAGAGAGAGAGAGAGAGAGAGAGAGAGAGAGAGAGAGAGAGGGAGAGAGAGAGAGAGAAAGTGTGTGTGTGTGTGTGTGTCTGAGTATGTACCTGGAAGCGGATCTTGCTCTCCCCCCGGCCTCTCTCTCTGCGGTGCAGGTTGACCATGAAGGCCTCGTGGCACTCCTTCCAGAACAGCGCCATGTTCTCATGGCCCAGACTAAACGTCTCGATCTCATACTGCTTCATGTACGGGATGATCTGAGCAGAGGAAGAGAGAGAGAGAGAGAGAGAGAGAGAGAGAGAGAGAGAGAGAGAGAGAGAGAGAGAGAGACAGAGAGAGAAATGGGGCAAGGGAGAGAGAGAGTGGGGGAGAAAAGAACGACAGTAGGGGGGGAGAAAGGAAGGAGGAGGGAAAGAGAGAGAAAGAGAAGGGGGGGTGGTGGAAGAAAGAGAGGGAGAGGGAGAAAGGGGACAGAGGGAGGACAGTGTTGGTGAAAGAGAAAGGAAGGCAGAGGAAAAGAGGACAAGATGATCCCACTACTTAACTGAGCAATACTCCTTTTCTCCCTCTCTCATTCTGCACAGCCATCCATCCCTCGATC
>CM050220.1:23515923-23518423 GCA_027475355.1 Coilia nasus | reverse complement strand
CTGCTCAAACAGGTGCACCTGGGACAGGTCTAAGCTCAAGCCCCCGCCTCTGACCGGCGTGGGAGGCCACGGCCGGCCGGGGGTCTCGCAGAGGGACGCCGCGTCTCCTGTGTCCAGGCTGTCCACCGAGCGCCGGTCTGCCGCGAAGTCCGAGGGGCTCCGCCGGCCCGAGTGGACCTCCATGGGCAGTTCCAGGCGGTTCCCGTTCCCGGCCCCACTGCCCCGGCTCAGGTCCAGGCTAGCCAGGCTGGCGGCGTCCCCGCGGCCCCCCACCCCGTCGCCGTTGCTGGTGCCCCCTCCTGGCAGACGCAGGAAGAGCCGCGCCAGGGTGTCCTGCCAGCACAGCTGCCTGGAGATCTGGTGTGCCGCATCCTGATGGGTCTGGAGCAGGGAGTAGATCTGAGGGGGGAGAGGAGAGAGGGAGTGGAAGTAGGGGTAAGGGGGAGAGGGGGAGAGGGAAGAGAAGTGGGGGAGGAGGGAGGCGGAAAGAATGATTTAATCGTGCCATTATGTAACTGTGATTACCTTTTTACCATCACGTGTAGAGGCTGATTAAGATCCATTTCAGTACTGTAATATCACAGGACGCCTCTCCCAGACATCAGAGTATCCTAATGTGTGATTTGTGCATTTCTCCCAAGTATCTAAGAACTCTAATGTCTAATTGGAGCATTTCTCCATAGTACCACAATATTGTAATATTAATTGGAGGAGTTCTTCCTGGTATCACAGCATTCTGATGTCTTATTGGATCAATTCTCTCAGATATTTGCCAGTATTTCTGGAACTTACCCTCTTGCAGACGGTCAGACGGACGTTTGGTCCAGCACGATGAGACAGCTGCACCACAGCCATCAGGTCCTTGTAGCTGATCACAGTGTCTGCCATACATAACACACACATACACACACACATACACATTAATTCTCTCTCTCTCTCTCTCTCTCTCTCTCTCTCACTCTCTCTCTCTCACACACACACACACACACACACACACACACACACACACACACACACACACACACACACACACACACACACACACACAAAACGCCATCACCCTGAACCCAACCATATGCAAAGCCCTTCATGCAGGCTCTGTACTAATTCACACAGAGTCCCAAAATATTTGTATTCATCAAACAAAGCTTAAAAATAACTGAGGTTTTAAGTCTTCTGTTTACTTTGCTTTTCTGTTTATATAGTTACAACTACTGCAGAAAAGGGTATTTTTTATTTAAAAACCCCGCACAAAGATGGTCATGAGGTGTGAGTCAATTGTGTGAATGACCTGGTTGAAGATGTGTTAAAGGAACACTCCGCTTATTTGGGAAATAGGCTCATCCCTTACAGTTAAAGTTGAGTTGTACCGTTTTTGAATCCATTTCACTAATCTCAAGCTCTGGCAGTAGGATTAGCCCGATGCAATGATTTATGCTAAGCTAATAGCTAAAATGCTCTGATATAGCCAGAGATCAGTTGAATGGATTCAAAGAAGGGTAAAGCTCGAACCCGAAACAAAAATGGGAGTTGGAAAATGAGCCTATTTCCCCAAAACAAAGGTGAGTGTGTTGTGTTGAGGTGTGCTGAAGTGTGGCTGTGTTGTGACTCACCGGTGTGGATGACCTGGTTCAGGAGGCTCTTGATGAGGGTGGGGGTGATGTGTGTGTCGGAGAAGAGGAGTGTGAGGCCCGAGTAGCCCACCTCCCGCAACTTCAGTCTGAGCTTGCTACGCTCATACACACGGTCACACTTCAGCATACGCTCAAACAGCTGCACACACACACACACACACACACACACACACACACACACACACACACACACACACACACACACACACACACGCAAACACAAAAAAAAATGGTTATTTACAAGCAGGTACCAAAAAACCTGTAACAGCAAGGTCAAACAGCACACCTGCATTAAAGAATGAATATTACATTTGTGGATGTATAGTATGACTAGTATCCATACACCATAAAAATATTTAACATAATTATTCACACTCATACATAAAAACCTTTCTTACACACACTGATCGGCATTAGCAGTGTTACCTGATCTGTGTGTGTGTGTGTGTGTGTGTGTGTGTCTGTGTGTGTGGCCCACCTTGAAGACATAGGGTGTATTTGTTGTTGAGCAGCTGGGCATGGAAGAAGTCTCTGTGTGTGAGTGCGTGTGAGTTTTTGCGTGTGCGCACATGCGGGTGTACGTGTCTTGTGTGTGTGTGTGTCTTGTGTGTATGTGTGTGTGTGTGTGACATACCTTGAATGCATGCTCTTGGAAGGCAGTCGGGAGTATTTATCGTTAAACAGTAGAGCGTAGCAGTCTCTGTGTGTGTGTGTGTGTGTGTGTGTGTGTGTGTGTGCGCGCCTATGTGTGTGTGACATATACCTATATAAGATTAGTTCTCTGACACGGTCGGAGTATTTGCTGTTAAGCAGCAGGTGTGTGTGTGTGTGTTTGTGTGAGAGACATACCTTGATGACGAGCTCTC
>CM050220.1:23498423-23508423 GCA_027475355.1 Coilia nasus | reverse complement strand
TCAGTCATATTGGGGAACTTGAGAGGGGAGGAGAGTTTCTGTTGTCCATCCACAAAGATGTAGACCAGACTCTGGCCGAAGGGCCTCTTCCCTGGAACATGCACCACGCCAACACTATGCTGTGCAACACACACACACACACACACACACATATAGACAGACAGCAATGGTCAACTACAAAAACACTCAAAGAGCGCAAACCTCTGCCAAGCAGTTCGACCCCATTTTTTTTTTTTTTTGGCTTTTGTGCCTTTATTTCTACAGGAAAGTGAAGAGTAGACAGGAAATGAATGGGAGAGAGAAAGAGGTAGGTTGGGAAATGACCCAGGCCAGATGTGAACCTGGGTCCCCATGGGCACTTTGCCCATTCATAAGTATGGGCAGTCTACCCACTGCACCATAACACCCCCCATGTTTCAATTGTTTTTGTGAGGTAACCAATGAACTGATTTTCATTTTAAAAAAATCACCCTCGTTGTACCTTAAATTAGAAAAGATAACATATGCGCTTAGAGGGTTCAAGGACCGGTTTTATGTTATTTGGAACCCATTAATCAATTTTTTTGAAAAGCTCAAGACACTTCCTGAAAGTCCCTAATGGTAAAGCATTAAGAAGATCTGATGGCCACAGATAGTCAGATTCATAAGTGGTGTAAGCAACTGTTTTTTTTTTCTGTATAGCAAGAATATGTGTACATATGTGTATACACATTATTATTATTATTATTGTAGTCTTGTCACTCTTAAATGGTTGTATTTTTATCTGTCATTATTAATGTTATTTTATGTCTCTCTTGTGTGGGGGTAAGACGTATGAACATAGATGACTCACTAATGTTTTATTGCTGATTGATCATAGACGCACAGAGGTTCTGAGGGGTGGGGGGAGGTAGGGGTTTATAAATTTGAAATGTTAAAAAATCTGTATCTGCTAAAATTGTAATTCTGTTTTGTGAATTAAAAAAATAAAAAAAACCTCAAGGCAGTGACAATACCGACATATTGTCAAAATTTCAGAATTATACATTTGACTTACTTTGCATAACAGACAGACAGATAAACAGTAATTAACTCAACACATACACACACACTTCCACATGTGTCATATCCAATATCTTTCTCTGAAACACACACAAACTTCTCTTTCCCTCTCCCAAACACACACACCAAGAAATGTATGAAGAACACACTTCCCCACCATTCATAAACATCCACACACTCCCCAACCCCCATACACACCCACACACATTTAAATGCTTTACACTCAATTCTAATGTTTTCTGACCACGTACACAAAAATACACACTTAAACATCTAATCCAAAAACACACACACATACACATCTAATCTGAAAACACAGCAGCCAGTGGCGTGTTGATTAGGGTGGGTTGTGAGGGCGGGCTTTGATGACATCACTCACCAGAGCGAATCACAGAAGCAGTAGTCCGGCAGCATGACGGTCACATACTCCTTCTTGGTGCACACGGCCACCACCAGCAGCCCTGCTGCACTGATGAAGGCCTCAAAGCACGTACCGCCCGGAGAGGAAGAAGCTACACACACACACACACACACACACACACACACACACACACACACAACACACACACACACACACACACACACACACACACACACACACACACACAGGCATTATCATCCACACATAAACAACATACAATGCTGTAATTGCCCTCAGGGAGAGATCAAAATACTGTGTGTTGTTCTTTTTCTTCGCCTCCCTCTCTCCTCTTCCTCACACAACACACACACACACACACACACACACACACACACACACACACACACACACACACACACACACACACACAGCACACACACACACACACACACACACAGCCTCCCCATCCTCTTGTTCAGTAGTCTGTCCTGTCTGGTTTCCAGGGTGAGCGTGTTTGCAGGGAGACAGGCCGTGTGTGTGTGTGTGTGTGTGTGTGTGTGTGTGTGTGTGTGTGTGTGTGTGCCCTTGGAGGTTAGGGGCTGATCACACATACAGTGCTGGCTGGACTGTTCACAGAGATCCTGTTACACTCACACATGCACAACTTTCTCTCTCTCCATCTCATCTGATTTATCAGTCTACTCTCTTACACAGTGTCCTAACTGCAAGCGACGCGATCGAATGTGTGCGACAAAATCAGTTTGGTTATTCTATTTTTCATTGGACTGTCCTAACTGTACGTGACGCGAAGCAGTGAGACGCAACGCGATGCTGAGTGACTTAGTGAAAAATCCTTTTTGCCACTTGACCCATTGCTATTTCAGTCACATTTTGTTGACATGCAAAGGTACACATCTAAAGAATGTAATGGAATTAATATGGATATAAAACATTCAGCGCGATGCGATAGTCGGACAGTCTACCACATACCGATTTTACTTTTACGCTTTTACACATATTTTATCTTTTATGCTTCTACACTTACTTTATCTTTTATGCTTTTACATATTGTCCTTTGCTTTTATTTTTGTGAAGCACATTGAATTGCCGTTGCGTAGGAAATGCGCTATATAAATAAACTTGCCTTGCCTTTCTTTCTCTCTCAGTTGTGAGAGAGAATAGTCTCTCATCTCTCCCCTCTCTCTCTCTCTCTCTCTCTCTCTCTCTCTCTCTCTCTCTCTCTCTCTCTCTCTCTCTCTCTCTCTCTCTCTCTCTCTCTCTCCTCTCTCTCTCTCTCTCTCTCTCTCTCTCTCTCTCTATCTATCTATCTCCCCTTTCAGTCTCACCTGTAGAGCTGGTTCCTCTGTGTGCTCTTATCTGACTAGTCCCCCCCTCCCCCAAATCACCTGTAAAACTGCTTACTTACAGAGTATTCTCTCCTCTATAGTGCCCCCCCCTCACCCAGTAAAACTGTGTACTCTGTATTTATACTGAAGAAATACTGTGTATTTCTTCTCACCTGATTAGCCTCTCATCTTTCTTCCTTTCCTTTTCTTCTCAGCTGTAGAGCTATTTACAGAACAGTCTCTCATCTCTCCCCTTGGTCTCACCTGGGGAGCTGGTTCCTCTTTGCGTTCTTACCTGACTAGCCTCTCTCCAGCACCCCCCCCCTCAACATCACCTGTAAAACAACATCTGTGTTTACAGAGTGGTCTCTCCTCTATAGTAGAGACTGAACCACTGTTTCAATAGAAGAACTCTTTACTCTATTTCTTCTCACCTGATTAGACTCTCCTCTCTCTGCTCTCTCGCTCCTCTCTCTAGTCCCTCCATCTCTTCCTCCGTTTCTCTGTCAGCTGTAGAGCTGTTTACAGAATAGTCTCTCATTTCTCCCATCTCTCTCTCTCTCTCCATCTCTGCCCTTAGTCTCACCTGTAGAGCTGTTTCCTCTTCTCTCCTTTGCCGGGCGGCCCCAGCTGCTCCTGGTCGAGCGAGAGCCAGGCCACGAAGCCGAAGGCGGAGCCGGGCCACCTCTGCACGGTGGGCACGGCGATGCCGGCCATGCTGGGCGCCAGGTCGAAGTACTGGGTGGCGCTCTCCAGGCCGGAGGTGCGGCGGGCCATGGTGAGGAGCGCCCGCAGCGCCGCGCCCACGTAGGGGTGGGGCCGCCCGGCCTCCTCCTGCCGCAGCAGCCTCAGCAGGCTGCGGAGCTCGGCGCCCCCTAGCGACTGGGAGCCCAGCGAGCCCAGCAGTGCCAGCAGGCAGTGGGCGGCGGCGCGGTGCAGCCGCTGGTGGTGGCGCAGCGTGGCCAGGATGCGCGCGGGCATGCGGGCGTTGACGCAGGTGGAGCGCGTGCGGCGGTCGGCACAGCACAGGCGCCGCAGCCACTCCGAGGTGGACACCTGCAGCTCGCACGACGACAGTTCGGGCAGCCAGCGCAGCAGCAGCAGCAGGGGCTCCACGTTACTCAGGCCCAGCAGACCCACTGACGAGTGCTCACCCTCCACCGCCTACATGGGGCGAGAGAGGGGGGGAGGGGGAGAGAGAGAGAGAAAGAGGGGGAGAGAGAGAGAGAGAGAGAGAGGGAGAGAGAAAGATAGTGAGAGAGAGAGAAAGAGAAAAGGAACAGGATCTCTTGAGTTATACTTTATGTATTTATTGTTATTAACTTGTTGTTTCATCTCTCTTTTTTTAGAATGGATTAATGCTGATGGCTTAAACCTGAGAAAATGACATTTTGGACATGTTAGTAATATTAATAAAAAATTAAATTAAGCTTCAGATAGCCAATGTTTAATGTTAACATATCTTGACAATGGAAATGGAAAAATGGAATGGAAAAAAACAAAAACATTTTTTTCAAGGTTTTCTACCAAAATTGGACTGTACCGTTACCTTTACATTAGGGTGTACCTTTATATTATGTGTTACAAAAACAAACTTTCTTTGCCCATGCTGGGATATGGTAACTAATTAAGGATGAGAACTGCTCCTGGGGAAGAGAAAACAAATAGAGAAGAGTAAACAAACAACCAGTAAACAGGAAGTGATGTCGCAGAGGGCTCACCATGTTCATGAGCTCCTTGAGTAGGTGTCTGGAGGGCTGGCCCAGCGAGACGAGCACCTCATAGAGGTGATTGTAGCCAATCCGCTCCTTGAACACCTCCTGTAGGGGCGGGACATCACGCTCAGCATTCAGCACTCACATGTGTATCCGTGTGTGTGTGTGTGTGTGTTTGTGTCCAAACTTGGGGAAGATTAAAGTTTGAATAGTGTCACGTGTGGTATATGGAAGCATCATACTTTATGGATGAAGGAATGTGTGAGCGAATGAGTGCATTCATTCTGTGTGCATGGGTCATTATTTATGCAATATGGTGTGTGTGTGTGTGTGTGTCTGCATCTACATCAAAGTCTTAGGTGTGTATCTGTGGTAGCAGGGCAGTGTGTACGTATTTGTGAGTTATATGTTTACAGAGGTGGTTATGTGTGTGTGTCTGTGTGTGTGTGTGTGTGTGTGTGTGTGTGTGTTAGGTGTATATGTGTGTCTTTTTGTGTACCTTTGTCGGCATGTTAGGTGTTTGAGCTTGTGTGTGTGTGTGAGTGTGTGTATGTGTGTGGGTTGTGCGTACCTTAGCAGCTGGGGATTTGTGCATAACTGTGGTCAAAGCTTTAATGGTCGCCACTGCCAGAGAGTCCAACCTCCCTTGGAACACCTATGGAGAGGGAATGTGTCAATCAAATTCCTAAACCAATTAAAACGCACCATGCTCTAAAGACCTTGGTGGCACCTTCCTATAGTCCCAGTGGGACTGTTCCACCTCTTCACCAATAAAGCTGTGCAGTGATATGAGAATCTCTGCCTCCATGGCAACCACAGCAAGCCACAATGGATTACAGGCTGGCCATGGTTAGGATTATCATTATTATCACAAGCATACCCACTAACCACTATCGCTCCATATCACATCCATATTACACACTACACAGAAAGTGGCAAATAATGGCACACATCCATATAGTGTGGCAAAGAGGCAGGACTGAATGAGCAATAGCGGGCAGTTGTGGCCTAATGCAGGTTCAAATCCTGTATCAGTAGGGTGGGGGAGTAAATAACTAGTGCTCTCCTGCACCCTTATTCATGGCTAAAGTGCCATGGCATCTAACCAAAGTATCGAACCCTAGATTGCTCCAGGAACCTCTACCCTGCACCTAAAATAACTGTAAGTCGCTCTGGATAAGAGCATCAGCTAAGTGTAATGTAGTGTAATGCATGCATGATTGGTGATTTCACTGAACCATACTTATAGCGATGGTGTGTGGGACTTTATTTGATTGGTGCAATGTGAATTTTGCCTTCATGGTAGCCAGCTCATATCTTTGTTTTAGATCACTGTCGTCATAGTTGATGTTTTACATAATTCTGCCCCAAAGGCCACTGATAAACTCCCAGAGACATCAAAGTGTCCATAAGCGACCCTGTGCCCTCATCTTGTAACAAGGACGCCACATAGTCAATCCAGCTACTTGTGTGGGACAAGCCAAGATGGCCGCCTAGATGGCAGCCACTTGCCTTTGGCAACCACACAGTCCAGCTCACTCTGAAAACTCATTAACACACAAAAATACACAACAGACATACACACACGCATGGACACACACACACAATTCCCGTCAATTGATCCCTTGATTGACAACAACCAATCCTTGTCCAGCATAGCCTTGTTTCATACAAGAAAGTAAACTCTTAACTGGTGGAGATCCAGTCATGTGACTTAGCCTGAGCACTCTGATTGGCTGGTCAAAAGCCACCTAGGAAGTCTTTTAGACTGGCTGGAGAGGAACTTCATAAATGTGAGCAATCAAGTAAACAAAAACCAATACAGCACAAACAACAAACAAACAAACAAAAAAGGATTCCCAAAGAAACAGAAAGCCACTTTCCCAAAAACACCTCAAAGACACACAGAGAGACACACAAGCGGCGGTCTCCATGGACACACACACACACACACATACACACGTGTCAAGTGACAGGGCAGCATTCCGAGCGAACCCGCATTCCACCAAGCGAGAATGGGAGGGTGGTTAGCAGGGAAAGACAGAAGGAGAGGAGAGGAGAGGAGAGGAGAGGAGAGGTAAGGCGGGAGGAGGAGGGGACTGATACCCAAACAGGAATAATAGGGGGTGGGGGGGTTGGGGAGAGGGGGGAGTATGATAACACAACCGAGAGAGAGAGACCACTCCATCAGGAGACAGCCTCCTGCCCAAAGAGGAATGTTCTCTACAGTTTTTTTTACATCCTGCTGATATATGTAATTGTACTACAGCTTGGAGTCCTATGGACAGCAACTAAATAGCTCCTTTTGAGGTTCCCTCCCAGTTCTTTAATAGTGTAAATGCGCCAATTATTGGGATGTGAAATCAGTTTATAGACAAATATTATAAGTTCACTAACTCAAACTAAAGGTTTATGACAGCTGAATTTGTTTATTTTCACTATGATTTCTTCTTTTTCTATTAGAGCTGAAGAAGTTACACATTTGGGCTTTCTTACACAGCAACAATCCCAGATGAAACACTCAGAAGCTTAAACAGTACTGAGCTACACTGGCTACACCCTGCAAATATTGACACGCGTACTTAAATTTGTTAGTGCGTGTGTGTGTGCGTGTGTGTGTGTATGTGTTTATATAGAGAGAGAGATGGGGCAGGAGGCGTGGTCTGATCCTGGAGTGATCGCCTCAGTGGCCGTTGGGTTGGGAGGGTAACGGTTACCAGGGGTGATGACAGCGAGCGACAGGTGGGCGGTACCTGAGTGTCACTCTCTCCTGTAAGTAACCTGTTGGCTAAGTCTTTTTGGTCCTTGTCAGCTGCCGTACACCTAGCATTAACCAGCTGTGGAGGGCGGACATGTGGAAGGGAGGGCGGGGGACAGAGTGACACAAGGAAGGAGAGGGTTAAAGGTGAAAGGTCATGACCTCCGGGTGCTCCGTTGCTACGGGAGACAACACATGCAGAGTGAGTCTGTGACTGACACACAGCCACTACAAAGTCCATACAGAGCAAACCTGTGCATCCAAAGTCGCAAACACACACTCTCTCTCACTCTCACACACACAAATACACACACACACACACACATAGCCTGTGCAACAGTCCATACATAGAAAAGTTATGCATCTAGAGTGGCAAACACATACACTCTCTCTCACTTCTGTGTGAGTTTATTTATTGCTTATCTGCCTATTTCTTACTGATGGGCTACTGAATGCTTTTCATGTGTGTGTGTGTGTGTGTGTGTGTAAGGAAGAGGAAGAGGAAGAGAGACAGAGAAAGAGAGAGAGAAAGAATGATACGCATTATACACTACGAAAAAATATACCACATTGTTAGCCCACACAAGACCTTCCTATCTCTCCCTCTCTCAAACACACACACACACACACACACACACACACACACACACAAGCAGTGTCGGTCGTGAGTCATGTCACGGCAAGCCCTTTACAAAGACAAAAACACACACACAAGCTAAAAGTGTTGATTCAGCCTTTCTTTGGCAACAACATCAGCTGATCAAGTTACATTTTACCTGTTCCTGTACTCCTAAAAACACACACACACACCAACACAATCACACATAATCGCTACCACACACACACACACACACACACACACACACACACACACACAGAACAAAAAACTCCACATTACTTACCACCAAGTTTATGTGAAGGCACACAAGTTTGTGTGTGTATATGCATGCGAGGGGCATGACTGTATATGTTGCTGTGCATTTGTGTGTGTGTGTGCACGTCTGTGTGCGTGTGTGTGTTTAAGCCCGTGTGTGCGCATATGTCTGTGTGTGTGTGTATGTACCTTTGTGTGTGTGTGTGTTCGTACCTTGCTATTCTGTAGAAGGCGTGTGAGGTGCTCAAAGCAGTTACTGTTGAGAAAGATGGCCTGCAGCACAGGTCGATCAGAACAGTCAAACATGTCTCGGATAGTGTCTGAGTGAGAGAGAGAGAGAGAGAGAGAGAGAGAGAGAGAGAGAGAGAGAGAGAGAGGATAAAGGGAGGGAAATAAATAAAGAGATTTTAAAACTTTACATGATCTTCCCCACCGACGGAAGATTTTATTTAAATTGAGCAGAGTAGCTTACTCTAGCACGCACACACACACACACATATATAGTTTGTCCAACCATTAGTGCTGGAGACACACTCAGCTCAGATTACAACTAATAACGCATTACCCTGTCAACCCCAAAACACATACACATACACACAACCAGACATCACAAAGAGAGCTGTACGCATAGTGTGCACACATACTAGATAAACACACGTTTACATAAAAATACATACATACACACACACAAACCCATGCGCACACACACACACGCACAGACAACTCTGATACAGACACACACAAAGAGAGAGCTGCACACTTAACATAAAAATACATACACATACACACACAAACCCATGCGCACACACACGCACAGACAACTCTGATACAGACACACACAAAGAGAGAGCTGCACACTTAACATAAAAATGCATACACATACACACACAAACCCATGCGCACACAAGCAGGCACACAGACACAGACAACTCACCCAGCATGTGCACCTGCAGCGCCACGAAGCGGCTCTCCCAGTGGCGAGACTTCTGCACGGGCGGCAGCAGGCCCGGCGTGGAGCCAGTCGTCATGGTAACGGCGTTGTTCTCATGCCCGACCCCGCCACCACCACCACCTCCCCCACCCCCACCCCCCTTGCCCCCCTGTAGCTGCAGCGGGGCGGCCGGGTCGGAGTTGAGCAGCTTGAAGTAGCTCTCCAGCAGCCCGCTGATCTCCACCTGCCGCTGGTCCGAGCTGCTGACCAGCAGCCGCAGCACCACCTCCCGCAGGCAGCCCAGCGTCAGCAGCGCCTTGCGGTCCGGCGCCTCGCTGTCCCAGTCCTCGCCCGCGTCCCCGTCCGGCCCGCTGCCCACCCGCTCGCACCCGCCCAGCACCCCCAGCAGCACCTCCATGGTGGCCGGGGAGATGGCCAGCAGGGCGTTACGCTATGGAGACAGGGAAGAAAGAGAGTGTATGAGAGAGAAATGTGTGTGTGGGTGTGTGTGTGTGTGTGTGTTTAAGAGTGTGTGTGTGTGTGTGTGCGTGGTGGCTGGAGAGATGGCCAGCAGAGCGTTACGCTAGAGGGGGGAGACGGGAAAGAGAGAGTGTATGAGAAAGAGATGTGCGTGTGTGTGTGCGTGTGTGTTTAAGAGAGTGTGTGTGTGTGTGCGTGGTGGCTGGAGAGATGGCCAGCAGAGCGTTACGCTATGGAGACAGGGAAGAAAGAGAGTGTATGAGAGAGAAATGTGTGTGTGGGTGTGTGTGTGTGTGTGTTTAAGGGTTTGTGTGTGTGTGTGTGTGAGTGGTGGCTGGAGAGATGGCCAGCAGAGCGTTACGCTAGAGGGGGGAGACGGGAAAGAGAGAGAGCGTATGAGAGAGAGATGTGCGTGTGTGTGTGTTTGAGAGTGTGTGAGAGAGAGGGTGTGTGTGTGTGCATGGTGGCCGGGGAGATGGCCAGCAGCACGTTAC
>CM050220.1:23458423-23490923 GCA_027475355.1 Coilia nasus | reverse complement strand
CAGCACACAGCAATCTCTCTCTCTCTCTCTCTGCGGTTCCCCATCACACACACACACACGCACACACACACTTCTCATACACCCCTCTTTCTCTCTCGATCTCTCTCCCTGCCTCTCTTTATCTGCCTGCCTGCTCTCCCTGCTTGTCCTCTTTCATCCTTTTCTCTCTCTTTTGCTGTGCACCATTCCTCTTTAATGCACACACACACACACACACATGCGTGCACACACACACACAATCAGTCATGCACAAACACACATGCACACACACACACACACACACACACAAACACACAGTCAGGGAGCTGATGGCTTTTCTCTGTGCTGTATCTCACTGGTGCAGAAACATGACCCTTGTGTCAGTGTCCTTTCAAGCTGCTGCCTTTGGCTAAGTATGAATTCACATACCTCCAGTACCATTCTATCTTTTCTTCAGTACACACACACACAGACACACACACACACACACACACACACACCCTTACATAAGGACAATGCACACAAACACACACAAGATGAAAAGCATGCACTTACAAATACACTCGTAGAATACCCTTTGAAACACAAAATCATAGACAGGGAACCACAGACCCCCACCCAGACACATACACATGTTCAATACATATTGAAACACACACACACACACACACACACACACACACACACACACACACACACACACACACACACACACACACACACACCAGTGCCCAGGGCAAGGATGTTTCAGCATCAGTCTGCTACCAGTTGTCCTGACCTTCCCTTCAAACTGCGATTGGTGGGCTGTGGAGGCACAATGTAACTGGCAACCGTTATTGGCCAATAGGCTTACCTGGTGGGCGGTTTCTCAAAGTCCACATCCAGACATCTCTCGTAGGAGCCAATGAAGATCTCCAGCCACAGCTTCAGGTAGTCTGGGTCCCTCTGAGGGACAAACAAAACAAAACAAAACACAGTCATGATCACTGAACTGATAAGATGGACAGGCTGAACCAGTTCTTAAAGCTGTGTGTGTGTGTTTGTCTACCAGGCCTACATATTGGCATATCTAAATGTTTGTGGGTGTGTTTAATAGGGGTGTATTGTATATCTGTGCTTCAAGTGGGTGTGGGCTATGGGCCTCAAGTCAGCTGAGTGTATGATTATGTGTGTGTGTGTGTTTGTGTGTGTGTGTGTGTGTGAGTGTGTGTGTGTGTGAGAGTAACTGGCTCAGCCACATTCTCATTCCCAGGAGTCACAAGAGCCTCCCCTGGTCCCATTCCATACATTCTTCCGACAGATACACACACACACACACACACACACACACACACACACACACACACACACACACAAATACTGTTACCTGGGACATATTCCAAAAAGGTGGTTAAGTGACTAACCCATCTAAGTTTACTTAAAGTGAGTCGTAAATTTCCTAATAGAAGAGTCTTAGAGGTTCATCAAATCATCATCTATCAGAACAAAGCCACAGGGCTCTGCGATTACTAGATTTACCACTTGCTCTGAGTTAACATACCCGTTAAAGTGACTAAACCTGCTTTCTGGAATACCCCCCTGCATTAGTCTCCATTCTCTACCACTTCATCACTTTCTACTTTACATTCAATCCCTCCCTCTTCTTCTTGTTGTTCCTTTCTGTCCTTCTTCTATGTCATCATCGCTTCCTTTCACACTCTCCCTCCGCACCACCATGTTCTCTTCTTCCTCATCATCTCTTTTTTCTCTCTTTCCATTTTTTCTCCCTCTGCCTCATGAGCTCACCCTCTTCTTCCTGGTCACTTTCTACAGCTCCCTCTCTCGCAAGTGTAACTGTGGCTGTGTGTAGGGTGTTTGTGTGTGTGTGTGTGTGTGTGTGTGTGTGTGTGTGTGTGTAGTGTCTTTGTCACCTTCTCTTGCTCCCTCCCTCTCTTTAGTGTGTAAGGGAGGGACTTGCATTTGAAGTGTGTGTACATTGGTGTGGAGGTGTGCATGTGTGTGCGAGTCTCAGTCACTTTCTCTTGGTCACCATCTCTCTCAGGTAACTAATAGTGTGTGTAGGTGTGTGTGCACATTAGTAAAGAGGCGTGTGAGTGTGTGTGTGTGTGTATGTGTGTGTGTGTGTGTGTGTGTGTGTGTGTGTGTGTGTGTGTGTGTGTGTCTGTGTGTCACTTTCTCTGCTGTGGCTCCACTTCATTTCTCATTCCCACCTTCTCACATATTTCTTTCCCTCTCTCTATCCCTCGCTTTCTCTCTCTCACACATTCCGCTTCCCTCTCTCCAACACACTTCCTCTAGAGGCTGCACTCTTTTCCATGGTGACGCATGAGACCATGTGTGTGTGTGTGTGTGTGTGTGTGTGTGTGTGTGTGTGTGTGTGTCTGTGTGTGTGAAAGAGAATGGCAGGGGAGAGAGCATGGCAGCATGCCTGAATGAGATTTTGAATGCAGCATCATCTGAGAGCCAATCTGATCTCTGAAGAAGCAGAGGAATTAGAATTAGATTAAGGAAGACAATCTCATCCTCTCCTGCACACCTTACCTCATGATGACACACACACACACACACACACACACATCTCACTGCACAACACACCAACCTCAGGACACACAACCCTCGCTTTAGGACACACGTACACACAAAGCACTGAAGAGACTCTATGCCCAGTCTCAGCACAGTCCTATTCTGTGCAACATGCACACACCCCAGGCACACACACACACAAACACACACGCACACACACACACACACACACGCACGCACGCACGCACGCACGCACGCACGCACGCACACACACACACACACACACACACACACACATCCCGGTACATAATAATGAACTTGAAGAGTGGGAGAGTTGTTGATTTTAAATATGCACACGTGTGCACACGCACATAAACACACACAGACATTCTTTTAAGCTAGACAAAAACAATGTATGTGTGATGCTGGATCTTGTAAAAGATTGGAAAGTAGTGACCTAATGTTGCATAGGTGTGTGTGTGTGTGTGTGTGTGTGTGTGTGTGTATGTGTATGTGTCTGTGTATGTGTATGCATTGTTGCCAAGGAAACAAACAAAAGATGATGTATGAATGACCAAAGAAACCTCAGAGTAACCAAATGCGACTGGAGATATGCTCTCAGCTACTCCTAGTGTGATCAAATTTGCCTGGCATTGTGTGTGTATGTGTATGTGTGCGTGTGGGGGTGTGTATGTGTATGTGTGTGATAACAAAAACTAAGCAACGACTTTGGTAACTTGCAGTGATTTGATCATCTGTGGTGTGTGTAGGTGGTAATGTAATCATTCAGCATTTAAAGTGTGGCTGTTTTTGTGTGTGTGTGTGTGTGTGTGTGTGTGTGTGTGTGTGTGTGTGTGTGCCTGTGCATTGACAAGCTCATATTTCTTGTGTGTATATGGTTATGTCTTTGTGTGTGTGTGTACAAGTTTAAGTGTGTGTGTTTGTGTGTGTGTGGAGGATAATGACTCCTTTATTCCAGCAGTTCCCTGGCACACAGATAGCCATTGAGGTTTGTGACAGGCACAGAGACCCACCCTAGTTATTTTTGGGCCCTGCTAGTCAAACACCAACACACTCCACTAGCATCTAGGACAGTGTGCAGGGCAGAAAGCCCTTGCATGCGCGTACACACACACACACACACACACACACACACGTATGTCCACCCACACGTATGGGCACACACCAGGGATGAAAATTCGCACCAGCCACCAGCCAAATGCTGGTAAAATAAGTGGCTGGTAGATTTCAGACACATCATTTACTATTAAATGGCTGGTGAATTTTACAATTGATTTGTCAGTGGCTGGTTAAGGTTCACACAGTTCATTTCCAGCCCTGGCACACACACACACACACACACACACACACACGCACACACACACGTGCAAAATGCACCCACAGTCATTCACACACATACTTTCCTCTTGTCCCGTTTATATACTGTATATACCCCCACACACACTCTTGGACACACACAGTAACGCAGTCTTCTGCTCACAGCTCACATACCTCGCACTTTGGACACACATAACAGGCACTCTCTCTGGTCACACATCTACAAACCAAACTCACCTTCTCTGTCAATCACACACACACACACATACTTACTTTGGAAACACACAATAGGCACTTTCTGTGGACACACATCTACAAACCACACTCACCTTCTCTGTCAATCACACACATACACACACACATACTTTGAAAACACACAATAGGCACTTTCTGTGGACACACATCAACAAACCACACTGACCTTCTCTGTCAATCAGACACACACACACACACACACTGTTCCCAAGGCCCCTACTTTATAGCTGGGTCATCTGACCAGTGGGAAAGGAGTGCTATTGCTATGGTAACGAGAGTGCGTCCGAGCTGATTGGTCAGCAGGAGTTGCACTCTAATGCCTGGCATGTGACCCCTCCCACCCCCGGAGCCGCCCGGGTCACATGACCTCGCCACATGACCCTGCGTACCTCGCCACCCCAACAGGACTCTGGGAGCATATATTTAATTACACACACACACACACACACACAAACCACCCCCTTATGACTCTGGCAGCATAAATTTAATTAGGCAAAGAGCACTCCCTCCCTGTCACACTCTTGCTTTACACACACACACACACTTGGCTGTAAGTCTTCCTCCATTCTTGGGAAGTTTAAAAGGTCTAAAACACATGAAAAGGGCTTTGGCTGTGTTTGTGTGTATGTATCTGTGTCTATAAAGTGTGTTAAGCTGTACGACATGAGGTCAGTGTGTGTGTGTGTGTGTGTGTGTGTGCCTATAAACTGTGTAGGCTGCATGACATGAGGTCAGTGTGTGTGAGTATGTGTGTGTGTGTGTTTGTCCAACACATGCCAGTGGGAAAGCCACCACGCCTGTCTACTGACTCAGGATGAGACGTGGTCCTGCTCTGACCACACACTTCCTCCTCCTCTTCCTCTCTAGATCATCCAACCCCCCCCCCCCCCCCCCCCCCCCCGTCCTCTCTTATCTTCACCCCCAGTCCCTCCACCTCTGTCTTAAGGTCCATTCACACTAAGAACTATAACGATAACGACAACTGTAGCTGTAACAATATGAGCACCCACACTGAAGAACAATGTTTAAATGTCATTCTCATCACGAGTGTAAACCACAGTGTTTTTATAGTTCATAAAATCATTCTGAAAGTGATCCTCACAATATAATTCAGCCTGTCGTTGACATTATAGTTGAAATGTGAACAGTGCTATTCACTAAAGAGAAAACACGATTTTTAAAAAGCTATAGTTGATATAGTAGTA
This sequence comes from Coilia nasus, assembly GCA_027475355.1. Taxonomy (NCBI): domain Eukaryota; kingdom Metazoa; phylum Chordata; class Actinopteri; order Clupeiformes; family Engraulidae; genus Coilia; species Coilia nasus. The sequence continues at coordinate 23,485,623 of CM050220.1, read as the reverse complement.
TAGTTTTATAGTATACATTTAATAGTATAGGTATTGATTTTTAAAACAGAAGGTATACTAGTATAGTTAGCATTTAGTAGTATAGGTATCAATTTTAAAAATAGTAGATATAGTAGTATAGTTAACATAAATGTATTATCAGCCAAGTGGTGAGAACATTTTGGATGCTAAAGTGTAAAAAATCAGTGTGAAATAAACCTTATAAGGTTACGTAATCAAACCAAAGGTTTACGAGAGCTGAATTTGTTTTCCTGGGATAGCTTCTTTTTCACTGGGTAAGGCCTCATTTTAAGTGGAACAGCAACAGACATGGCTGATAATAGGCACTATGCTGATAATAGAATCACTTCTGCTACCACTGCCCTTTGTCTCTGCCATCTGTCCATCAATCCCCTCAGCCTCCTGCTGCCTGTCTCACCCTCTCCCTGTCTGTCACTCAGGGTCACTCTGTCACTCAGACTCTCCATCTGCCCTTTAGCCTGTCTCAGCACCCCCACCCCAGAGCTGTAATGGGGCCTTAAAAGAATTCAGCCCGAGCTCGACCCAGAGCCTGACAGTTTTTCTAAAGCCCAAACCCGTTTATAGCCCAACATTATTCAAACAACATGTAAGTTGGAACAAATAAATAATATAATTGCCAGAGGCTAGCCTCTCGTCAGGCTCGGGAAAAGATCTTCAGCTCTATCCCACCCCCGTCTGTCTGTCCATCAGCCTGTCTCACTCTCCTCCCCCAGCCACCGTCTGTCTTCCATCTGTCTCCCTCATCCTCCTGACAACTGTCTGTCTCACCCTCCTCCTGTCTGTCTGTCGCTGTCATTAATCCGTCTCACCCTCACCCTCTTCAGTCTGCTACCCTCCTCTTTATCAGTTTGGCCTCCATCTCCCACTCTATTCGCCCGCATGATCTGGCTGTCAAATGTAAACTGTGTGTGTGGCTGTGTCCAAAAAGGGAAAAAAAATGCCGCCATCAAAGAGAGCATTTGGTGGCAGCAAGGCTGCAAGGGCGTCCGAATCGAATAAATGCATAAGATGTTGCCTTCGAAGGTACCTTTGTTTTGTCACAGATGCTTCCTTCATGCTGTCTTCAACATCCAGCACTCTATCAAGCTATAAAGTCAGCTGTTGCTGTTATGGTAACAGCGTTCTGTGTTGCTGCCTAGCCAAGCCGTCTAAAACAAAGGTTTTAAACGGCACCTTGATGCCTGCTTAAGGTGCGTGACTTGTTAGACAGTGAAGGCAGCAAGTCGCTAGCTTTCCGTTTCAGACGTGTGTGTGTGTGTGTGTGTGTGTGTGTGTGTGTGTGTGTGTGTGTGTGTGTGTGTGTGTGTGTGTGTCTGTCTGTTTTCTGTCAGTCTGTCTGGGTCGCACCCTGGCCCTGCTGAAGCACAGTGGGCATTTCTATAATTACACCCTCCACCAGCTATAAGCACTACTCCCACAACATACACACACACACATACACACACACGGTTTGCCCTCAAGCACTGCCAATAGTTCAGACGGCTGACAGTGGTGACATGACCAAAGTGTGCGTGTGTATATGTGAGTGTGTGTGTGTGTGTGTCTATAAAGTGTACTAGCTGCAACTCAAACATTACCCTTCAAACTGCGATTGGTGGGCTGTGGAGGCACAATGTAACTGGCAACCGTTATTGGCCAATAGGCTTACCTGGTGGGCGGTTTCTCGAAGTCCACATCCAGACATCTCTCGTAGGAGCCAATGAAGATCTCCAGCCACAGCTTCAGGTAGTCTGGGTCCCTCTGAGGGACAAACAAAACAAAACAAAACACAGTCATGATCACTGAACTGATAAGATGGACAGGCTGAACCAGTTCTTAAAGCTGTGTGTGTGTGTTTGTCTACCAGGCCTACATATTGGCATATCTAAATGTTTGTGGGTGTGTTTAATAGGGGTGTATTGTATATCTGTGCTTCAAGTGGGTGTGGGCTATGGGCCTCAAGTCAGCTGAGTGTATGATTATGTGTGTGTGTGTGTTTGTGTGTGTGTGTGTGTGTGAGTGTGTGTGTGTGTGTGAGAGTAACTGGCTCAGCCACATTCTCATTCCCAGGAGTCACAAGAGCCTCCCCTGGTCCCATTCCATACATTCTTCCGACAGATACACACACACACACACACACACACACACACACACACACACACACACACACACACACACACACACACACACACACACACACACACACACACACACACACACACACACACACACAAATACTGTTACCTGGGACATATTCCAAAAAGGTGGTTTAGTGACTAACCCATCTAAGTTTACTTAAAGTGAGTCGTAAATTTCCTAATAGAAGAGTCTTAGAGGTTCATCAAATCATCTTCTATCAGAACAAAGCCACAGGGCTCTGCGATTACTAGATTTACCACTTGCTCTGAGTTAACATACCCGTTAAAGTGACTAAACCTGCTTTCTGGAATACCCCCCTGCATTAGTCTCCATTCTCTACCACTTCATCACTTTCTACTTTACATTCAATCCCTCCCTCTTCTTCTTGTTGTTCCTTTCTGTCCTTCTTCTATGTCATCATCGCTTCCTTTCATACTCTCCCTCCGCACCACCATGTTCTCTTCTTCCTCATCATCTCTTTTTTCTCTCTATCCATTTTTTCTCCCTCTGCCTCATGAGCTCACCCTCTTCTTCCTGGTCACTTTCTACAGCTCCCTCTCTCGCAAGTGTAACTGTGGCTGTGTGTAGGGTGTTTGTGTGTGTGTGTGTGTGTGTGTGTGTGTGTGTGTAGTGTCTTTGTCACCTTCTCTTGCTCCCTCCCTCTCTTTAGTGTGTAAGGGAGGGACTTGCATTTGAAGTGTGTGTACATTGGTGTGGAGGTGTGCATGTGTGTGCGAGTCTCAGTCACTTTCTCTTGGTCACCATCTCTCTCAGGTAACTAATAGTGTGTGTAGGTGTGTGTGCACATTAGTAAAGAGGCGTGTGAGTGTGTGTGTGTGTGTGTGTATGTGTGTGTGTGTGTGTGTGTGTGTGTGTGTGTGTGTGTCTGTGTGTCACTTTCTCTGCTGTGGCTCCACTTCATTTCTCATTCCCACCTTCTCACATATTTCTTTCCCTCTCTCTATCCCTCGCTTTCTCTCTCTCACACATTCCGCTTCCCTCTCTCCAACACACTTCCTCTAGAGGCTGCACTCTTTTCCATGGTGACGCATGAGACCGTGTGTGTGTGTGTGTGTGTGTGTGTGTGTGTGTGTGTGTGTGTGTGTGTGTGTGTGTGTGTGTGTGTGTGTGTGTGTGTGTGTGTGTGTGAAAGAGAATGGCAGGGGAGAGAGCATGGCAGCATGCCTGAATGAGATTTTGAATGCAGCATCATCTGAGAGCCAATCTGATCTCTGAAGAAGCAGAGGAATTAGAATTAGATTAAGGAAGACAACCTCATCCTCTCCTGCACACCTTACCTCATGATGACACACACACACACACACACACATCTCACTGCACAACACACCAACCTCAGGACACACAACCCTCGCTTTAGGACACACGTACACACAAAGCACTGAAGAGACTCTATGCCCAGTCTCAGCACAGTCCTATTCTGTGCAACATGCACACACCCCAGGCACACACAAACACACACACACACACACACACACACACACACACACAACACACACACACACACCCGGTACATAATAATGAACTTGAAGAGTGGGAGAGTTGTTGATTTTAAATGTGCACACGTGTGCACACGCACATAAACACACACAGACATTCTTTTAAGCTAGACAAAAACAATGTATGTGTGATGCTGAATCTTGTAAAAGATTGGAAAGTAGTGACCTAATGTTGCATAGGTGTGTGTGTGTGTGTGTGTGTGTGTGTGTGTGTGTGTGTGTGTGTGTGTGTGTGTGTGTGTGTGTGTATGTGTCTGTGTATGTGTATGCATTGTTGCCAAGGAAACAAACAAAAGATGATGTATGAATGACCAAAGAAACCTCAGAGTAACCAAATGCAACTGGAGATATGCTCTCAGCTACTCCTAGTGTGATCAAATTTGCCTGGCATTGTGTGTGTATGTGTATGTGTGCGTGTGGGGTGTGTATGTGTATGTGTGTGATAACAAAAACTAAGCAACGACTTTGGTAACTTGCAGTGATTTGGTCATCTGTGGTGTGTGTAGGTGGTAATGTAATCATTCAGCATTTAAAGTGTGGCTGTTTTTGTGTGTGTGTGTGTGTGTGTGTGTGCCTGTGCATTGACAAGCTCATATTTCTTGTGTGTATATGGTTATGTCTTTGTGTGTGTTTGTACAAGTTTAAGTGTGTGTGTTTGTGTGTGTGTGGAGGATAATGACTCCTTTATTCCAGCAGTTCCCTGGCACACAGATAGCCATTGAGGTTTGTGACAGGCACAGAGACCCACCCTAGTTATTTTTGGGCCCTGCTAGTCAAACACCAACACACTCCACTAGCATCTAGGACAGGGTGCAGGGCAGAAAGCCCTTGCATGCGCGCACACACACACACACACACACACACACACACACACACACACACACACACACACACACACACACACACACACACACGTATGTCCACCCACACGTATGGGCACACACCAGGGATGAAAATTCGCACCAGCCACCAGCCAAATGCTGGTAAAATAAGTGGCTAGTAGATTTCAGACACATCATTTACTATTAAATGGCTGGTGAATTTTACAATTGATTTGTCAGTGGCTGGTTAAGGTCCACACAGTTCATTTCCAGCCCTGGCACACACACACACACACACGCACACACACACGTGCAAAATGCACCCACAGTCATTCACACACATACTTTCCTCTTGTCCCGTTTATATACTGTATATACCCCCACACACACTCTTGGACACACACAGTAACGCAGTCTTCTGCTCACAGCTCACATACCTCGCACTTTGGACACACATAACAGGCACTCTCTCTGGTCACACATCTACAAACCAAACTCACCTTCTCTGTCAATCACACACACACACACATACTTTGGAAACACACAATAGGCACTTTCTGTGGACACACATCTACAAACCACACTCACCTTCTCTGTCAATCACACACATACACACACACATACTTTGAAAACACACAATAGGCACTTTCTGTGGACACACATCTACAAACCACACTGACCTTCTCTGTCAATTAGACACACACACACACACACACTGTTCCCAAGGCCCCTACTTTATAATAATAATAATAATAATAATACATTTTATTTGTTACACGGCGCCTTTCAAAGCACTCAAGGTCACCTTAAGAAAAAATAAAATAAAAAAAAAACAAATACATAAAGGAATCAACATTAAAAAAAAAAAACAATATCAGGAGCATAAAAACAGCTCCTATGGCTTAGAGCTCATATGCTAATTTAAAAAGGTGCGTTTTCAGTGCACTTTTAAATTGTGATACAGAGTCCTGTGTGCGGATGAATGAGGGGAGTGAGTTCCATAATTTCGGAGCAGCATAAGAGAAGGCCCTTGCACCCATTGTGTTGAGTAGGATGTCTGGTTGGACCAGTAATCCTGCATTAGATGACCGCAGTGAACGTGAGGGTGAATAGATCTGCAACAGGTCCTTAATATATGATGGGGCAAGATTATGGATGGCTTTAAATGTAATTAATAGGATTTTAAAGGTAATCCGCTGGGGTATCGGAAGCCAATGTAGCTGGAGCAGCAGGGGTGTAACATGGTCAGATGACTTTGAGCAGGTTATAATGCGTGCCGCGGAGTTCTGGACAAGTTGAAGACGGTGAGAAAGTTTCTTGGGGATGCCTGACAGAATTGCATTGCAGTAGTCAATCCGAGATGTTACCAAGCTGTTGACAAGCACTTCAGCAGAGTGCTGGGTAAGTGCAGGGCGCAGTCTAGAGATGTTCCTTAGATGGAAAAATGCAGTTCGACAGACATTACTGATGTGATTTGAGAAGGAGAGGGTGCTGTCCAAGATAACTCCAAGGCTCTTTACATGTTTGGAGACTGGTATGACGTCATCACCTACAGACACTGAAGCAATGTCATTTTTTTGCTGAGTTGTTGTGGTCCCAATAAGGAGAACTTCTGTTTTATTGCTGTTCAATTTGAGATAGTTTTGTGTCATCCATGCCTGTATATCATGGAGACAGGCAGTAAGACCATTTGGTGGGAGACTGGCAGTGGGACTAGAGGATACATAAAGCTGGGTGTCATCAGCATATGAGTGAAACTGGATTCCATAGTGCCTGAAGATGTTACCAAGAGGAAGAAGGTAGACAATAAACAGAAGTGGCCCCAGTACTGATCCCTGTGGAACACCGCGATGGAGGGTAGAGTTTTCAGATCGCTGGTCCTGGATCTGAACAAAGTAGGTTCGTTCCGATAGATAGCTCTCAAACCACTTATAGGCAGTGCCACAGACTCCTATGCTCATTAGCCGCTCTAACAAAAGTTGATGGGATATTGTGTCAAAAGCAGCACTAAGGTCCAAAAGGATGAGGATGGACAGTAGACCAGCATCAGCTGCACAAAGGAGATCATTTGTGATCTTAATGAGTGCTGTTTCAGTACTATGCTGAGGGCGAAAGCCAGATTGAAATTGCTCAAAAAGGTGATGATGTTGGAGGTATGCCTGGAGTTGGGATGCAACTACTTTCTCAAGTATTTTGGAGATGAAAGGTAGGTTGGATATGGGACGATAGTTGTTGAGGTCATTACAGTCCAGTCCGGGTTTTTTCAGTGTTGGTCTAATCATGGCAACTTTTAGTGATGATGGAACTGTGCCGGTTGTCAGAGAGGATTTTATAATGGAGGTTATCGGTGTTATTATAACTGGTAGGCATACTTTAACTAGTGAGGTGGGAATGGGATCCAAGAGACATGTGGAAGAGTTTGATTTCGTAATGAGCTCAGAAATGTACTCCTCAGTTGGAAAGCTGAAGCCATGCAAGGCACCAGATGAGGTCAGTGTTGTTGTAATTGCTGCCACCAGTTCAGGCTGCATGATATTTGCAGAGGCCAGCTGTTTGTGGATGTTGGCAATTTTAGAATCAAAAAAATTCAGGAAAGCAGAGCAATGGTCATTTGGGATGTCATTGTTGGGGGTGGTCACTGGTGATTTTAGTAACTGATGCATGGTGTTATCAGGTGGTTTAAGTAGCCCATTTACAATAGAAAACAGAGTCCTGGTGTTTCTTCCTCCTTCACGGATGGTCTTTGCATAGTATGATGTTTTCGCAGCAGAAATGGAGTTTTTGTACTGAAGGATGTGCTCAGCGTACATCTCCTTATGCACAACAAGGCCAGTCTTTTTTGATAACCGCTCCAGGCGCCGTCCCTTGGACTTCATTTGACGGAGTTCAGAGGTGAACCAGGGTGAGGAGTGTATAAATGAGACGGTCCTAGCCTTCAAGGGGGCAACAATGTTAAGTGCTGTAGACATACAGTTGTTGTAGTAGTCAACTAATTCCTCCAATGACGTATCAGAATCAGGGCAAGGATAGGAGGCAATTACAGAACTGAGTTCTTCAGCTTTGATTTTTTTTAGATTTCTATATGACATCACACGTTGAGTTTTACACTTTATGGTGGGGAGGTAAGTGTCAAATAGTACACACTTGTGATCAGAGATGGGTAGCTCAGCAGTACTGAAGTTACTAGGTGTAATACCAGAGGTGCAGACCAGGTCTAAAGTATGTCCTTTGTTGTGAGTGGGAAAGTCAACATACTGTGTAATGCCCATGCAATCAAGAATGCCCAAAAAGTCTTTTACATACATACTGGAATAAGTATCCAAGTGTATATTAAAATCACCCATTAAAACAATATTAGGAGACATTGCACTCACAGTTGTTAGAACAGTTGACAGTTCAGAAATAAAAACACTTGATGGTTTAGGTGGTCTGTACATTACCACATTATGATTATAACTGGTCAGATGACCCATTATAGCTGGGTCATCTGACCAGTGGGAAAGGAGTGCTATTGCTATTGCTATGGTAACGAGAGTGCGTCCGAGCTGATTGGTCAGCAGGAGTTGCACTCTAATGCCTGGCATGTGACCCCTCCCACCCCCGGAGCCGCCCGGGTCACATGACCTCGCCACATGACCCTGCGTACCTCGCCACCCCAACAGGACTCTGGGAGCATAAATTTAATTACACACACACACACACACACACACACACACCTACACACACACACACACAAACCACCCCCTTATGGCTCTGGCAGCATAAATTTAATTAGGCAAAGAGCACTCCCTCCCTGTCACACTCTTGTCACACACACACACACTTGGCTGTAAGTCTTCCTCCATTCTTGGGAAGTTTAAAAGGTCTAAAACACATGAAAAGGGCTTTGGCTGTGTTTGTGTGTATGTATCTGTGTCTATAAAGTGTGTTAAGCTGTACGACATGAGGTCAGTGTGTGTGTGTGTGTGTGTGTGTGTGTGTGTGTGCCTATAAACTGTGTAGGCTGCATGACATGAGGTCAGTGTGTGTGAGTATGTGTGTGTGTGTGTTTGTCCAACACATGCCAGTGGGAAAGCCACCACGCCTGTCTACTGACTCAGGATGAGACGTGGTCCTGCTCTGACCACACTCTTCCTCCTCCTCTTCCTCTCTAGATAATCCATCCCCCCCCCCAACGTCCTCTCTTATCGTCACCCCCAGTCCCTCCACCTCTGTCTTAAGGTCCATTCACACTAAGAACTATAACGATAACGACAACTGTAGCTGTAACAATATGAGCACCCACACTGAAGAACAATGTTTAAATGTCATTCTCATCACGAGTGTAAACCACAGTGTTTTTATAGTTCATAAAATCATTCTGAAAGTGATCCTCACAATATAATTCAGCCTGTCGTTGACATTATAGTTGAAATGTGAACAGTGCTATTCACTAAAGAGAAAACACGATTTTTAAAAAGCTATAGTTGATATAGTAGTATAGTTTTATAGTATACATTTAATAGTATAGGTATTGATTTTTAAAACAGAAGGTATACTAGTATAGTTAGCATTTAGTAGTATAGGAATCAATTTTAAAAATAGTAGATATAGTAGTATAGTTAACATAAATGTATTATCAGCCAAGTGGTGAGAACATTTTGGATGCTAAAGTGTAAAAAATCAGTGTGAAATAAACCTTATAAGGTTACGTAATCAAACCAAAGGTTTACGAGAGTTGAATTTGTCTATTTTCATGGGGATAGCTTCTTTTTCACTGGGTAAGTTAAGTTAAGTTAAGTGGAACAGCAACAGACATGGCTGATAATAGGCACTATGCTGATAATAGGATCACTTCTGCTACCACTGCCCTTTGTCTCTGCCATCTGTCCATCAATCCCCTCAGCCTCCTGCTGCCTGTCTCACCCTCTCCCTGTCTGTCACTCAGGGTCACTCTGTCACTCAGACGCTCCATCTGCCCTTTAGCCTGTCTCAGCACCCCCACCCCAGAGCTGTAATGGGGCCTTAAAAGAATTCAGCCCGAGCTCGACCCAGAGCCTGACAGTTTTTCTAAAGCCCAAACCCGTTTATAGCCCAACATTATTCAAACAACATGTAAGTTGGAACAAATAAATAATATAATTGCCAGAGGCTAGCCTCTCGTCAGGCTCGGGAAAAGATCTTCAGCTCTATCCCACCCCCGTCTGTCTGTCCATCAGCCTGTCTCACTCTCCTCCCCCAGCCACCGTCTGTCTTCCATCTGTCTCCCTCATCCTCCTGACAACTGTCTGTCTCACCCTCCTCCTGTCTGTCTGTCGCTGTCATTAATCCGTCTCACCCTCACCCTCTTCAGTCTGCTACCCTCCTCTTTATCAGTTTGGCCTCAATCTCTCACTCTATTCGCCCGCATGATCTGGCTGTCAAATGTAAACTGTGTGTGTGGCTGTGGCCAAAAAGGAAAAAAAAATGCCGCCATCAAAGAGAGCATTTGGTGGCAGCAAGGCTGCAAGGGCGTCCGAATCGAATAAATGCATAAGATGTTGCCTTTGAAGGTACCTTTGTTTTGTCACAGATGCTTCCTTCATGCTGTCTTCAACATCCAGCACTCTATCAAGCTATAAAGTCAGCTGTTGCTGTTATGGTAACAGCGTTCTGTGTTGCTGCCTAGCCAAGCCGTCTAAAACAAAGGTTTTAAACGGCACCTTGATGCCTGCTTAAGGTGCGTGACTTGTTAGACAGTGAAGGCAGCAAGTCGCTAGCTTTCCGTTTCAGACGTGTGTGTGTGTGTGTGTGTGTGTGTGTGTGTGTGTGTGTGTGTGTGTGTGTGTGTGTGTGTGTGTGTCTGTTTTCTGTCAGTCTGTCTGGGTCGCACCCTGGCCCTGCTGAAGCACAGTGGGCATTTCTATAATTACACCCTCCACCAGCTATAAGCACTACTCCCACAACATACACACACACACATACACACACACGGTTTGCCCTCAAGCACTGCCAATAGTTCAGACGGCTGACAGTGGTGACATGACCAAAGTGTGCGTGTGTATATGTGAGTGTGTGTGTGTGTCTATAAAGTGTACTAGCTGCAACTCAAACATTACATGAGGTCAATCAATGTGTGTTTGTCTGTGTGTGGAGTTGAGTCTTTGTGGAGCAATGACAGATGCAGAGAGAGACAGAAATACTAAAACAGGAAGAAAGAAAAAAAATCAGGACAGAGAGAGGGGACAGAAAGGCACAGAGACGAGAAGAGGAGGAGACAGACGTGCGTTTTGGGAAAGGTAGCAAGCATCAAAAGGCGAGGTGTGTGTGTGTTTGTGTGTGTGTGTGCGTGTGTGTGTGTGTGTGTGTGTGTGCACATCTGCTTTGAAGACAACCAATCTGATTGAGTGTGTGTATAATGTTGGTATGGGTGTGCATAATCACAGCACAGTCTGAAAGCTACAGTATGACACTGTGTGTGTGTGTGTGTGTGTGTGTGTGTGTGTGTGTGTGTGTGTGTGTGTGTGTGTGTGTGTGTGTGTGTGTGTGTGTGTGTGTGTGTGTGTGTGTGTGTGTGTGTGTGTGTGTCAGGGCTGGTGACATCACTGTCCAGAGAGTATTTCTGGAGCACAGAGGGCAGGGGTGTGGATTTGGTCCAAACCCAGTGACATCACCACATCAGCGGCAGTATTTATAGAGCAAACACAAGAGATGGGCAGATTGAGAGAAAGAGAGAGAGAGAGAGAGAGAGAGAGAGAAAGACAGAAAGAAAGAGAGAGAAAGAGAGAGTAAGAGAGAGGGAGAGAGAGAAAGAGAGAGAAAGAGAACATGAAATAAGGAAGAGAGGGAAAAGACAGAGGAAAAAGGGAAGGAACAAAGCATTGGAAAACAAAAAAAAAAACACTTAAACTTTTTGCCTATTGTGATGGTGTGTGTGTGTGTGTGTGTGTGTGTGTGTGTGTGTGTGTGTGTGTGTGTGTGTGTACAAGTAAGCTCAACTTCTCATCTAGCACTCACACCACTAGCTGTGTTGTTAAATACACACACACACCACTTCGCCAGCGCTTCCTCACCTGATCCGGACATGCACCCAATCACATACCTTCACTTTTCCAACTTAGACACATGACACACACACACCTTCACTTAACATTGACTCACTCTCTCACTCTCACACACTCTCTCTCTCTCACTCTCTCTCTCACACACTCTCCCTCTCTCACTCTCTCACACACTCTCTCTCTTTCGCTCTCTCTCTCTCTCTCTCTCTCTTTCTCTTTCTCACACACACACACACACACACACACACACACACACACACATATCCTTTTCACAGCATAAACACAGATACACATTTTGATAAAAAAAATATGTTTATGTGAGTGTGTATGTGTGCTTGTGTGCGAGTGCAGCGTTTCTGTTTGTATGTAAATGCAATGTGTGTGTGTGTGTGTGTGTGTGTGTGTGTATCCAGAGACTGGATTAGGCTGTAACTAGGAGGCAAACAGTGTGCAGAGTGCCCACAGTAATCTGCTTTGGCAAATATGTGAAAGCACAGCATTTTTACTCTTTCAACCCCCCCCTCTCTCTACCTCTATCACTCTCTCCCTCTTTCTCTACTTCAATCCCCCTTTCCCTCTCTTCCACCATCCCTCTCTCTCTCTCTCTCAATCCACCCCTCCTTCCTTCCATCCCACTCACTCTTCTCCCGTCTTTCTCTTCCCAAGTTCTTCTCCCTCTCTTCCTAGACTTGTCAGTTCACCTTCTCTCTCTTCGTCTACCTCTATCCCTCTTTCTTTCCTTCCCTGAGTCAACCTGTCTTCCTCTCTTACCCCCCATCCCTCTTTCTTCCTCTTTATCTCTCTTCCTGAGTCAGCTTGTCTTTTTCTCTTCCTCTTCCTCCTTTCATTCATTCGCTTTCAATAAATCTCTCTTCACTCTCTCACCCCCCCCTCCTACTCACACACTCTGCAGCCATCTGCCCTTCCCATGTCTGTGTGTGTGTGTGTGTGTGTGTGTGTCTGTCTGTGTGCGTGTGTGTGTATGTGTGTGTGTCTGTCTGTGTGCGTGTATCATCATAAGCCTTACACAGACACAGAGACAGCTGAAACAAGAAGAGACCATACCTGCATCAGCTCACAACACACAAACACACACAGATTACTGTATTTGAGAGAGACTTTGGAAAGCCAATGTACTGTGTGTGTGTGTGTGTGTGTGTGTGTGTGTGGGTGGGTGGGTGGGTGGACATTGCTGTGGTGTGTTCTAGGTCTCTGGTATGCTGTGTGATCATCCCACATCGGCTGCTCGAGTACGCTACACTGGCATGCACACACACACACACACACACATACAAACACACTGTGTGCGTGAGTGTGAATCATTTTTGTTATACAGCCTAATTCTGGTATGAAATGCTCAAAGTTCTTCTTGTATCTGTGGTGGGATCTGGGCACACTGTCGTCAACACTGATGTCACAGGCCTAGACACACACACACACACACACACCCTTGTCTGCGGCAAGGCTGGCACAGGACTCCAAACTTCCCAATGTGAATCAGCACAGAAACCCCACTAATCGCCTGATTTCTCCCGTGATTCCACATGGCTGGCTGCTCCTGTGCTTGTAATCCTTCATTGTGGTGTCATAAAGTAGTGAATGGCCCTGTCCAGAGCCACAGAAAGAGGGCGTTGTGACAACTGTGGTCCAAAAATTCGGTTGGTGACGTGGTTCATGAAAACTTCAAATACTGCAGTTCACGGAAGTGGTTGACCATTCAGAAAAATAACAAACACGAGACCAAACTACATTTTTGGTAATTAGTAGCAAATAGGCCCACGAATTTTCAAATCAGTGACTGTATACTTATGAACAGTCATTGTTCCAAATATTCAGCTCTCTGACAGACTGTAGCTACAAGTTATGCAGTTCATATGTTAAGTAAAACTGCATAAGATGGGCTATTTTAGGATCCACACCAGTGAATGGCTCTCTTTCTATGGCCCTGGTCCTGCGCTGCCCAGTACCCACACTGTGCCAACAGAGACATTCTAGAAGGGGTGACTCCAAAAATTCTGAAGGCTTCAGCAGGGTGTGGGGAATGAGAATGCTATGGGGCCTATGCGGAAAAAAACTAAGCTACCCTGAACTAACTTTTATTTTCAGAGAACAAAAGGTCAAGAGGTCAGCATAAACAAGATAATGTTGATGCTTCCTGGTGATATATTCAATGAAATAGTAAAATACATTGTATAAAACATAACATATACTTTCTTTGTGTCATAATAGAGAACAAAAGGACTAAGTACAGATTATATTGCCATTTATACAAAAGAATAACATGACTATAAGACTACAAAAATGTAAGTTTAAATGGTAAAAGACATTGAACAGCTGATATGATTGGCTTAGATTACAATCTTAACACAGGCTAACAAAATTAGCTGTTATGGTTTAGTCATAGGAAAAACTCTTAAGATAGCTATGTCCCTTCTCTTAAGACCATCTCTGGTGCCAGTGTGCCCCAATGGGTGCCATCCCTTTCATAAGCACACATAGAAAACTAAGGTCACCTAGACTGACACAAGTGTACGAGGCTGGTAGTCACAACCTAATGGACCACATGTATGACACGACTTGCTGACAACTCAGATTTAGTCCTATCTCAATGCTCTTCCTAGCAGTGTGTGTGTGTGTTTATGTGTGGAGCGGTTGAAAGAGGGGCTATTGACAACCCACATGAAGACCCCAATGATCTGGATATTCGTCCGATAAATATGTGTGTGTGCGCGCATGTGTGTATGTTTATGTGAAGAAGTTAAAAGAGGGACCACATGACAACCCACTTAAAGTCCTACACTGATCTGTGTAGTAGGCAACTTCACACATTTAGTTGGACGACTGTCCATGGAAACATGGGAGAAGAATCACAGCTGTCTTCACCATCCCACTGGGAACGTGAAATGTGCTCATCAGACCACCAGGAAGCAGAAATGGCTTTCCAAAAAAAAGAGGAAATGATGACCTCCTCATCAACACAGTACTAGAATTATACAGATCTGGAACTGAGATGTTTCTCTGAGGTGTGTAACTTATAACTGTATAACTATAACGTATACATTGTATAAAACAGATAAGAGGAACTAGTCTCCTGAGTCTAACTGTGTGTTTGTGTGTATGTGTGCAGGGCCAAGTGGAGAGAATAAGGCGTAATGCTGCCAACAGCTGTGACCGCTGCCTGTCTGCTGAAGGTCACAGGTTAACTACCGAGTCTTCCTCTTGCTATCGGGAAAAACAGGAAGAATCATGCGGACATGAGACAGCAAAACGGAAAGGCCTTCACTTTTACACACTCAACAGAAGAGTGGGAAGACATGTATGACAACTTCCTTAAACATCAATGAAATGCACATGAATATGATCTGATGCTGACCAATCAAAACCGCAGCTTACTGTGAAAGACGTATATGCACCCGATCTGAAACACTGGCCAATCAAACAACAGATTACTATCAGAAGCTGGCCTATCCAACAGCAGTTGCTGATAAAACACATATGACCTCATTTCAGTCAGTATGACAGTTCATGATTTGCCTCTTTCAAGAACTGATAAGATTGACAAGACGGAAACACATTTATTGTTCACATTTGCTAACCTTGCCAGATAGCAAACTTGGAATGGGACTTAAAGAGGATGTTCTTTTGGTTGCATCTACATGTGGTCTACAGTTTACAGCGTGTAGCTTTTAGCCTGTATACATGAGTCTACATTATGCTGTCTGTGATCTGCCGTGTGCTAAGAAATGCAATGCCCAGCGAGTCTATGGCCTGTAATGGTTAATTCCCTGTGACTCACCTCACCTGACCGGTTCCCTTGTCACACACACAGGTAACACTCCGAACACACTAAACCAGGTCAAAGGTCATCACACACAAGTGAAGGAAGAGTGTAAGGGACACCTGTGACCTGGTCACCTGGAGCAGGTGACCATGCCGGTTTGGCAACAGATGAGTCGGGCCCTGGACACACATCAGTCGCCACCCCCTCCCGGTTGGCTTGGCATGGCTATGACCCCAGCCTGGCACTGAGCCACTAGAGGGTGGCTTGTACTCAGCACAGGGCTAAAAACACTGGGCATGTAGCAGGGCTGGGCAATATGGACTAATACTTATATCCCGATGTTATATCCCGATTCTTTTGTAAGTCGCTTTGGATAAAAGCATCTGCTAAGTGTAATGTAATGTAATGTAATGTAATATTTTTGGGCCGATTGGCGATATATGATACGTATCGATATTTTAAACATATCGAGTTTTATTAACAGTAATTATTAATTGCTTTTTAGTAACTCCAGCACTTTATTATTATTTTTATATAAAGACACGAATGATACACTGACTGGTGAGCACTTTACTTTTGTTTTACATGTGACAATGACAATACAAATCTATTTTATTCAATTCTTGAATAAGCAAACTGTTCTGTTTTCACTTAACACCACACGTGTGAAAACACAGCCTGTTTAAAATGAGTAAAGACTATTAATGGCTTTGATAAAGTGGTACTGCAGCTTCAAAAATATATCGATATTATGATAATATCGATATATTGCCCAGCCCTGACATGTGGAGACAAGGTCCACTCAGGGGCATGTCCCTCATCAGGCCCGGATCTGGCAGTGGCCTGGCACTAGTCTGGCACAGGCCTAGGTCTGATATGGCCCTAATGTAGCCCCGATATGGCCCTGATAAAGTCTTCACGAGGCCCTAATGTGGCTCTGATATAGCTCTCGTATGGTCCTCATATGGCCCTGGTGCAAGTGTAATTTGGATCAGATATACTGAACAAATTGGAAGATGATCATCTCAAATCTCACCCTAGCAATCATATTTTCCGAGCTGCCGGGAAATCAGCTGATCCCATTTCGGTGTGGAGTGGGGAGGAGCCAGTGACCACTGACGTGAAGCGCAGACTGTTATGATTTTGGGCTAAAGGGATCCCCTGGCTCTGAGGGCTGACATCCTGCTTCCACAGACCCTGCTGTGGGACAGACGGATGGATGGACGGAGGCTCCGTGGCGGCTATGCTGGCCTTGGTCTTCCCACGCTGGGCTACGCATTACCCAGGAGCACCCGTGCCAGCTGCAGCAGCTGGAGACCCAGTCTCAGTCTCAGGCTGATGCAACAGCTGGGCAAGGAGCTCCTGGCATGCAGAGAGAGAGGGACAGGCAGAGAGGAAAGGAGACAGAGAGGGAAAGAATGAGAGAGAGAGAGAGAGAGAGAGAGAGAGAGAGAGAGAGAGAGAGAGAGAGAGAGGGGCAGACAGGCAGAGAGGAAGACAAGCAGACAAACTGAAAGACACAGGCAGAGAGAGGGAGAGAGACAAGAGTCAGAGACAGACAGAGGGGTGGACAAGAGAGAGAGAGGTGGGGGGGGGGCAGAGAGAGAGGGGGGGGGGCAGAGAGAGATGGTGATAAAGGCCCCTGACGTACAGGGACACAAGCAGAGTGACAGGTAGCCCACAGGCACATAGGGGGAAGATGGCCAACAAGACAGAGAGAGAGAGAGAGAGAGAGAGAGAGAGAGAGAGAGAGAGAGAGAGAGAGAGAGAGAGAGAGAGAGAGAGAGACAGGCCATAGAAGGGAGCAGGCAGAAGGAAAGATGCATACAGAGAGCGAGACAGGCAAAGAGGGAGAGACAGAGAGAGACGGCAAGGCAACAGGCAGAGAGAGAGAGAGAGAGAGAGAGAGAGAGAGAGAGAGAGAGAGAGAGAGAGAGAGAGAGAGAGAGAGAGAGAGAGAGAGAGAGAGAGAGAGAGAGAGAGAGACTGGTAGCAGGCAGCCATCTCTGTGTTTCCCACCTCAGTGCTTCTGGTTTGGCCGTGGAGGGCGTGCCACTCTTGAAACCAGAGACAGGGCCACACAATAGAGCTAGTCAGGGGAGTCAGCACACAGGTTGGTTTCACTCACCCCGACAAACACACACACACTTTCTCTCTCTCACACACACAAACACACACTTATTCTTTTACTCTCCATTAGCAAACACACACACACACATTCCCCTGCTGATGTAATTTAAGCAAAGACAGACATGTGCAGAGTTCCTTGGCAACCACATTTGCCACTATCCATCTCTCACAAGTTGCTTTAACACACACACGCCCACAAACTATGTTCGCTGTGACAGTAAGAAGCATTTGGACATTTTCTTTACAGGGACCTGAGCAAGGGCTTCCAGTTGAGAAGGAACAGCTTCCGAACACACTCACAAACACACTGTGCAAACATTATCCACCCAAACAGACGTTAGACCACAGACAAGACCTGCGCATGTGTGTGCCTGTCACAGCGCCTGCACAGACAGGCTGGCCTTTAAACAAACAAGTGTGTCCAGCAACAATCTGTGAAACTTTAATTAGTGGAGTGGCCTCAAATAAACACCACTATTCATGATTACTGATTTACTGTAAACTCATTTGCCTCAAGTTAGAGATGCACTCGGCACAATAAATCTGGGGCAAATCAAGCATGTCGGCGCTGGGGCAGACAACTATGTTCCTGAGAGGAACGATTTATCTGCCTTGTGGCGCGAGGAGGAGGCGGGGGGGAGTCTGGTCCTGAGAGGTATTTGGCAAATATGTAACTCGCTCACGTGGAGACACAGCCTCGTTCCTGAAGTTGTTTTCTTTCTTTCTCCCCCTTTCCTTCCCTGCTTTATCGGTGATGACTATGGAAGAGACTTTTAACACCAATCGACGCAAAAAAACTGTATCAACCGCCATGACAGGAAAAACATAAAGTAAAACAAGTACAGTCTTTAGGGATAGGAAAAAATGTGATGGCATATTTGGGAGCCGCTAACACTGTCCTAAGGCAACAATTCCTTAGAGCCTCTATTCGTGTCTATTCTCAGCAGGTCTTAAATTGGAAACAACTTTTGAGGGCAACCCTTGCCAGGTGCTGCCATGAGCGACGTCTCAATGTCAATCGGCTTCGGCTACAGTATAATTGATTGGCTATATAATACACCGTGATATGCAGCCGAACGGACCCAGACGATCTGCTGTTATGATCATATTTCTTAGGTCCAGGTGCATCCGAAAATAACCCCCAGAGCGACAACGAACAACCAGCTGCATTAGAGCTCGAGCCAAACCCGATTACATTCGCCCTCCATTACGTCATCCGGTCACCGCGTACTGTAGCCCCCGTGTACACCTCGCGACTATTGCCTGTCACTCCAAGTGGATTGTCAGTGCCTGGTCAATGAACGGAGCTGGCGATTCACGGGATGCGAGTCCCGTGGCCAGGCCATTCATCTCCCCTTAGAGCTCGTGGCAGTGGCGAGATGCTTGCTGACTACACCACATAAGTCACGCATGTAAATTTAGCCAATTTCCCGTATGGCAGGACTGCGGCAACGGGTACCGAGTCGTCATTTTGAGTTTAATGTGTGGGTGTGTAAGGGAATGAAGGATTCGTCTACGTTGAACAATGCGATGTCTTAACGTGACCTTCCAGAATACAGTAAGCTATATACATACTGCCAGGTCTCGCAGGTGCATATCATACCATTCCACCGACCACGGAGATGAGGCTACCCGCCTGTCAGATACCATCACGGTGACATATTCACACCCCCATCCCGTGTCTCCCCATCCCGCAGTCCATTCGCCGCGGGGCATTCTGTCAACAGAAAGGGCTTTGGTTACCTTATTGCAGTACAGCATCCACACCTCGTACAGCCTTTCGTTTGATGCCATTCTGCAGGATTCGCGGCGGGGAAGCCAGCGAGCATGTAGGCAGCTATTAGATAATGATCCCGTTCCTCACTTTTCACGGCTCCACATTGTGTTTATGGAATAATGTTAACACAGTACGCGATGGCACGCGGACAGGCGCTTATCACCCAGGGCTAAAAGAGTCCACGAAGGTTAATGTCACCACGTCTACTAAAAGATAAAATCGTCCTCCAGTAAATCTGCTAGGTTTGGCTCAGCAGCGCTCGGCTAATTCCGATGGAGGTGGCATGCGGGAAGCGCTGACGGCGAGAAGTTCTCCACGCACTGATCCATCTTGAATTCCCAGGTGACCGACCGTTGTGAGGTAGTGTTTCCTGCTCAGCTGGTTATCTTCGGTCCGTCTGAATTTGAATATCTCCTTTCCCTTCACTTGCCTGTCGGTTTAACCTGCAAGAATGGATAATGACACTCAGTTTAACACACATAACCACTGATATGTCACTTAAACAAAACTGCACAATACTGTGTGTGTGCGAGAGAGAGAGAGCGGGAGAGAGAGAGAGAGAGAGAGTGAGAGAGAGAGAGAGAGAGAGAGAGAGAGAGAGAGAAGAGAGGAGAGAGAGAGAGAGAGAGAGAGAGAGAGAGAGAGAGAGAGAGAAATGTGGTCTAAACTGAAATCCCAGACCTGTTCCTTCTCACACAAAAACCCTTGAATCCAGAGAGCTAGAAGCACTGTAGGGCCTATTCAGAGAGCAGAAACACAATCCTCCAAAATAACTGTGAAAGAATGACATCACTGAGGAGGCAGCTCACCAACTCCCTTGACAAACCACTGCAATAACACCAACCAGAACTCAATGACAAAGGTATAGAGTGCCAAAAAGTACCCTTTTGTCATACAAATTTTAAGACTCAAATCAACAGCAATGCTTTAAACCCAACCCTATACTTTGTCCAGACAAGTGTATGGGCATGACTGTATTACCTCTTAAAGAATGAGCCATCCTTTCACTTCGACTTGACAAAGTCTGATAACCCTTGCTTTAACTTCCAAGGCGACTCAGTTGTCATTGGGCTTGGTTAACAGGGCGCTTACAGCAATTTATCAAAAGAACTTTGAAGTTATGTTTGCTAGTTCACACATCGGACAGATCGCCTGCTCGTGTTTGTGACTTGACTTCAACCGGGCTGGTGGAAAAAGTGTCCCAATCAGAATACCAAGAAGCTGGTCCTTCCTCTAGTAGCCTTGCAGTCATAAACTTTCTTAATCATATTAAGTTAGACAGTGCACATCCCGATAACATATTTGTTATAAACAACCAGCGCGATTCGTGTTGGTTGTGTCGTCGAGGGTAAGTTACTAAAAAAATTATTTAAGTAGCCTAAAATGTCAAGCTAGTTATGAGTCACTTACCAGTAGCTCTGGTTCATACGAAACTCGGTAACCACTGTCCAACATGACAACCAGGTATTTACTCGATGATGCCGTCAACGTCGACTGAGAGGATAATTTCACAAGGAAACTGCACCACCGAAGCACTGCAAACAGCAGAGGCAGGAGGGGTCTGTTGATTTTTTTTCTGAAAGGCAGTCAGGCTTTGCGACGGTCTGCGACTACTTTACGGTGCCGATGTGGAGCTCAGTCGTTAAGGGCGTGTTTGAGTTAGGGCGGAGCTAGGCTTTTGCTGCATTTCGATTGGCTGCTCTTTCTGATGGCCCAGCGCGGCTCTGTGATGGCCTAGCTGGTTTGGATCACTCGGCACTGTGACTTGAGAACTTCTGCCATTTGTTTAGCTTGCAAACGTGTTCATCACCACTGTTGCCTGCATGCAAATTGCAGCACGAAACCATAATGAAACACTAGTGCCTAGATGTAAGAATCATCTTCATGTAACGTTACCACAACCCCCCCTTATTTCGTGTACACTTGTGATCAGGGCATCCCTGTGAAAGAAGAATTTTGTAATGTATGCGTTTACTGTGCACATGCATGATGTAACCACTTGCCAAATCAGAGTTAAAAACCCACTCCTCCTGCATTTTTCAAAGCTTCGAGAATTACACATGATCAAGCTGAAATAGTTTCGGTAAACATTGTTGGACAGTACCCTCTACTGGTATTACCGCGACAGTGCAAGAACCGAAAATGGCCATAGGCAGCCCGAAATAAAAATGATCAAATAACTAAATAACATATACATCAAACATGTTGACGAATTTAAGGCTAGCAAAACAATTTGCATCGAGGCATCAGGCACTTCTTTGGTCTTCCTCATCCTTGGAAACTCCTTGGAAGCTGTGAAGATTCCCGATGCCTTGCATAACAATAGATGCATCCATTGTTCATCAGGGCCCAGTGGCCTAATGGATAAGGCATCAGCCTCCGGAGCTGGGGATTGTGGGTTCAAGTCCCACCTGGGTCGAATATTTATAGAATGAAAAGCCCTAATTTGGCATCTAAACTCTCATTAGATATATCCAGACCTACATCTAAATGGTTACACAACCATATGCACATGAAAAATCAGATGTGCAGAAATGGCAAAAGTACATCCATTTATAAATGGATACAGTGCAGAAACATTCATTGTAATTCATTGCAACTGAATTTCATCAAGTTGTTACTATCTCCCATTACATATAAAGTAGATGGTCACATGGTCACAACCACAGTTGTAAATAAGTGGTGTCTGAAACGTGATGGGGAGGCCATCCCCTTGCTTACTTCATTTATTCTTGTACATGACACAGTCTTTTATGTTTTTTTTTTAAAGATGTAAATAAATTAAGTTTCACTTTTCTCAAGTAATAAATGAAAGGTCATGAAAATCTCAGTCATCCTTTAAGTAAATGAGTTATAATTAGTTACTACTGACCAAGACTACAGGGACATGACAGAGGACATTTTGTCTCATCTGTGCCACCACCCCACCATCAAGCGCCCACCCAACACACCCCCCCCCCCCCCCCCCCTCCATGGGGAGGGGGTTCAGGTGGATCTGCCAGAAGTGGTGGTCTTGCCGGGGCTTTTGGGATTGGTCGTGATGTCCCAGTAGTCGGGAACGGCACTGATGTCCCGCCGTCTGCAGTGTGTCAGCACATCCATGATCACACCCTGCTTAAACTCCTCCCACCGCCGGTGCCGCAGCAGCACACCGCACAGGTCCTCATCACTACAGTAGAGCGTTAAAGACACAGTCGCATAAAGTTTAAAGCAAACACACTTCCTCATCGCTAGAATTAAATGTTTAAGGCATACACACTTCCTCATCACTAGAATTAAATGTTTAAGGCATACACACTTCCTCATCACTACAATTAAATGTTTAAGGCATACACACTTCCTCATCACTACAATTAAGTTTAAAACATGCACACTTCTTCATCGCCAGCATTAAGTTTAAGGCATACACAGTTCCTCATCGCTAGAATTAAGTTTAAGGCATAAACACTTCTTCACCGCTAGAATTAAGTTTAAGGCATATACACTTCCTCATCACTAGAATGAAGTTTAAAACATGCACACTTCTTCATCGCCAGCATTAAGTTTAAGGCATACACACTTCCTCATCACTAGAATGAAGTTTAAAACATGCACACTTCTTCATCGCCAGCATTAAGTTTAAGGCATACACACTTCCTCATTCTTGGAGCAGAACCTTCATCGCTAGCTTACAGTTTAAAACACATAATTCCTGATCACTACCATGGAGTCTTAAGCAGACACACTTTCTCATCCCTAGACTAAGGTGTTATACTTATCGGTGGGCAGGACATTAAAGATACAGTTCAAGGATACGAGGATATTTCATTAAAGAGAGTTCATGTCAAAGAATTTAAGTCCCACACCCACGGAGGGTGCTGTAAATTTCATCTGGGATAGGTGGAAACAGTTCTTCTTTTGTGGTACCATAATGGTGAAAAAAGCTACCAGTTGCTACGAGAGCAGGGTTATTCCTCTCTACCTTCAAGAAGCTCTTGAAGGCCCATCTTTTTTGGGAGAACTTCCCTTCCTAACCATTCTAACCTTCTAACCTCCACTTACGAGCACTGTCCTGTACTCTGTCCGCACCTACTTTGTCACATCTTTTGCTTACTCTGTTTTTCCTTTGCATAACTGCAGCTTGATTTGTATCCTTGAATGTAAGTGGCTTGGAATAAAAGTGTCTGCTAAGTGTAATGTTATGTAAGGCGATAGGTCTTTCTGGGCTATCACCATGTGCTTGAAGCTTTAGCTGGGCTAGGTGTGCTTTAAGTTACATGATTACATTACATTGCATTTAGCTGATGCTTTTATCCAGAAAGACTCACAGTGAATTGGTTACAGGCACAATCCCCCAGGAGCAACATGGGGTAGAGCCTTCCTCGACTTCAGCCATGGATGACATGAAGGTACTATAATAACTGGAGAAATTGCGGAAGTCCCACCCCTATTCATTTCTATGGGATATGCTAGCCTAGTGAATTCATCCAAAACTGAGCAAATTTTTCAAGTTTCAAAATGAAGTCTCATGGGGCTTATTCTCACCGGCACTGCACTTAGACAATTGAGTGCCATGTTACTAATTGGCGTGAGGTAGAGCAGAAAGCTCTATCAAGGAAGAGCATTGGATCTTAAAAAATGGATAGTGACTGGGTTCAGGGACACCCTCGTGCATGAGCTGACAGTGGAGCACCCACCAATCAGCATGGGGAAAACGGGGGCAGATGTGATGCAATTTCTGGAAAATTGCAACAAGGAAGTGCCTTGCTAATCAGCCAAATCCTGACCACCTGATAGGTGAGAATGCAGGAGAACACTGGTTATTCACTCCCCACCCAGATTATTTTCCTAACGGTACAGGAATCAAACCTAAGACCCTCTCATCTCTAGACCAACTCGCTACCTATTAGGCCACAGCTACCCTAAAAATGAGAGCTTTGTATGATACCACTACACTACTGACGCACCTACCACTACCTTACTGGCCCACTAAGTGGGGCTAGGCATAGGTCATCCTTGGGAAGCTGTGCTTTGTCTCACCTGGGATAGGTCTTCTGTATTTCCTGTAGCTTTTTCAGGGTCTCGTCGTCCACCAGCTGGTCAAAGCAGGTCTTCTCCACACGCAGAATCTCTACGCTGCGACTCACAAGCGTCAGGCTGCGGCCATCCCTCTGCCTCAGAGGGATCAGGTACTCATTCAGGCCCTGCACACACACACACACACAAACTAACAATCAACAAATTTCATAGCAAACAAATGGGAGAAAACAACAAGGACCTTCTCCCTCATCTCTGGTGGGTTTTGGGGGTGATGCGGAGGAGTAAATGAGAGTGAGGCAGAGGGGGCTTACAAATGTGCTGCCCTGCTGCAGAGTGTCAATCAGAAACCAGGCAGAGGTGGCAATTTCCCCAGGTGGGGCTTTCACACGAGTGGGAGGAGCTCTGTGAGAGTAAGAGAGAAAAAGAGAAAGAGAGAGAGAGACAGACAGGCAGACAGACAGACAGACAAAGAGATGAACAGATGGGGGAATTAAGGGGGATAGAGTGATGGATACAGAGATTCATGGTGAAAATAGAAAGTGATGGAAAGAGAGTGACAGAGGCAAGGGAATGGGGGGAAACAGAGACAAAAAAGAGAGTGAGTGAAAATGACTTTCTGAAGGTAGTATAAAGTTAACCCCTTATCATTGTTTAATATGGTAACAGTGAATAAAGGTCCAGGACCAACCTTTGTGCACTGGTCCTCTGTGATGCAGCACAGCTTTGTTGCTGTTGTAACGCGTGTTTCATGCGACCCCCTGTTAACCATCCACAGGAAATATTTATGCACAACAAACACGCCATCAGCAGACGGTATACACACACACACACACACACACACACACACACACACACACACACACACACGCACACAGCAGAGAGAGTAGTGGGGCCCAAAACAATGATGACAAATGGCGTGTCATATACAGTAGATAGTGGTAGTATGTACCTGTGTGTGTGTGTGTGTGTGTGTGTGTGTGTGTGTGTGTGTGTGTGTGTGTGTGCTTCTGTGTTCTTATATGTAGTGTGTGTGTGTGCAAACCTGCAGTATGTTGCTGCTTAAGCAAACGCTGGTATGTCTTGCACTTGGTCAAGTCCACTTGTCTAAAAACATCACACAGGCCCTGATGAGAAAAGAGGGTGTTTCTTAGGACATTATGCAGGGTGGGCCATAATTATGGGACACATTTTAAATGCTACTATCTTGGATTATAAATATGACACAGTATATACCTAAATGTGTTGGTTACCCTCATTATGTCCTGAAAAAAATCAACACCACCAACACCAACTACCTCTAAGAAGTAGCAAAATCCTAGACAGTATGTTAAACTCCTGTATATTCATTATGTAATAAATATATTTGGTCCTCTGTGTCATACTTACAATCCAAGATACTAGAAATTAAAATGTGTCCGCTCTCTACATGGTCGCGCTTTCTGTCTCTCTCTCTCTCTCTCTCTCTCTCTGTCTCTCTGTCTCTCTCTCTGTCTCTCTCTCTCTCTCTCTCTCTCTCTCCCTCTCTCTCTTCTTGAACTAAATCTCCTATTGCAGTTAGAGTCACAAGAAACAACACAGTATAGTTCAACCCTTGGACTTTGACCACAAAAGAAAAGTGTTATGATTTAAACTCTGATAAGATGATGATGTCATATCGAAACAGATATTCTGTGTCATTGTGACACACACATTAACATGTTCATGGGCTTAACAATTCACCTACACACAAACTTAGGGATATTTGTACGACGATATATGTGTCGGTGTGATGTTTTATTAAGAGACTATCCACCAATCACAACACAGAGCCCAAGCAACCGGTTACACCAAATGACAGCAAACACTTTATGTGCCAGTGGGAATTTGATTCTGATAACATTGGCCACTATCTTCAGGAAATATCATCTTACAGTGTACTGAAATAGCATTTCCCTGGTGCCTGTCTTTGGTGTTATAAACAAACAGTAATACAAAATGTAAATATAAAACCCTAACTTTTTTATATTCACTAGTTACACTAGAATCCTTATATACACAAAAACGGACCCGGTGTGGCTGCTGCGTCCTAGCGCACTGCCTTCTTGGATATCGGTGGTCGATAGCTGTTAAAAAGCAAAATATCATCCAATACCAATGTTTAGCCAATGCATCGGTGCACCCCTTACACAAAATATACCAAAATTACCCTGTGCTGTGTCCTATACTACTTCACTCGTTCATACTCATGAACTATTTTTTTCTGAGGAATAATCTATAACGCTTATCTAATTCTGCTGTTATTACACGGGCGATGAAGATGAGGTTGCCCATGTCATTGGTGTCCTTGACGGTGATGTGGCCATAGCGGAACTGCTCGGCCTTGGAGTGGTCAGCCAGGCGTTCAATCAGGGAGAATGGCCAGGATGACACAAGCTCCAGTGACCTGGGGTCAAGGGGCAAAGGTCAGACTTTGAGGAACCCTGGGAACTCTGACATGTCTACATCAACATCACAGCCTTGCCTTTACATTACCATAAAGGGACGTCTACTGACATTTTACATGGGTCTAAAAATAAACTGATCAAGAGGGAAGAAGAAAAAAAAGCTGAAAGAAAAAAGAAGAAAGATTCCTTTCTTTCAACAGCAACAGAACTTATGTTATTTCCAACCATCAAAACCAAAGGTGTGTTTTAAATAAGTGGCAATTATGAACTTTACCAATAGCGATACCTAATGTGTTTACCAGTGTGCTATCACATGCTAGGAGGGTGCTGCATTAAAAAGATACTATGCAACTTTGAGGTTTTTTTTTCTGATAAGAGCTCCCCGTAGTGTCTCCAAGTAAATGGACACTCTGGTAAAAATGGTCCCTTCCTCTCACCCTGTGCATGTGTTTTCAACTCAACTGATCAGAGAAACCGGCGAATGCAAAAGTAGTCATCTCCATCGAGTTAAGTAAAGTCAAAATTTCTTCAGAATTTCTTCACCCTGCTTCTCGCGATATTAAAGACTTTGTGA